>QNGE01003262.1:8795-37027 GCA_008508345.1 Paragonimus westermani | reverse complement strand
AGGTGGACAGATAATGACCTGGCGTAGGGAAATGAAGTCGTTCACGAAGGGGTTGGCCACTGTAGATCGAGTTCGTCTCCCGGGCTGGGGCCCTCGCGACTCACAGAGTCAGTGGCTGGAGACTCTAGGTGAGATGGCGGCTAATCGAGCTCAGTGGCGTGAATGTTGTCGTTGTTTGTCCGAGTTGTTTGTGAAGTGAGTGCATTTAATGAGGCGGGGCAGTGGAAGCCGTAAGGAAGCTGTCTTGCTGATGACGCCTTACACTCAATTGCAGCTCGGTTGTTTGTTTGCAAGGTGTAGGCACCTTGATGTTGAATGTTTGAATCAGGACGTAGTTATTTTCATTAGTTAGGTCCCTTCTCATCCCCTTCTTTTTTTCCTTCTCTCTCTTCCTATATGGGGTTTGCATTTTCTTCGTGGTTGTGTGGCAGTTAAGTAGTAGTGTGTGAACCACTGGTGTGTATGATGATGTTGATGAACGAGTTGCATGAAAGACACGCATGCACAAACGACAAAAGCATACGCAGCATAGTATGTTCCGTTAGAATTAGCTGAGCGATTCAACAGACACAGAGACATGTCGCAATACGATAAAACACTTGCCATTTGTGGAGTACCCCAATGAGGAAAGACATATAGTAAAACCTAACAACAAGGAGTGTTGCCAACGTTGACTTGAATCAAAGCCAACAGAGGGGGCTATCAGTCTTAGCGTCAGACGTCGTTGAAGACGTCAGGACCTCACTTAAAACCACTAGTTATCAAGAGAGCAGACTTTCCATGTTGTCGGTTTCTAACATAATCATCGGTTTCATAAGGGTCGTTGCCCTACGTAAAACACTGAAACAGGTTCCGAATGAACATGTAGAAACTTAGTCATAAATAAATAGATCGACACTACCCGAAAAACAACAAAATTGAGATCTTATTGTAGGTAGATCAGTCATCACCGACAGATTACCAAAAATAGCAGTACATCAGTGGTTCGCACTGAGGTCTAACTGTCACACAAACATGAAGAAAAAGCCGTCCTAAGCAACGAAAAATACAAACAGATTAGGGGGGATAGCTGACCAAAGAAATAATCATCTTTAACCAGAAACCCTCAACAGTCTGGTGCATACACCTTCTGCAAAAAGCAGTCAAATTACAAGTTAATGTAAGAATTCGTCAACAAGACACTCTTTAGGGTTTTTACCGCCTCGAATCGTTGAGTGAAGTAATTTCATGGAGAACTCGGCCACACAATGACAATGTTCATACCACTCAGCCCAACTGGCCGCCAGTTCATCTGAACTTCTCAGTCACCCAAACCGTAAACCGCGAGGTCTCCAGTCTGGGAGACGAACCCCACCTATAATGGACAAACCTCTTCGTGAACGACTTCATTTCTCTACACCCGGTCATCATCTGACAACCTCGTACCTTATGTCAGTCGATCACAGCGTCGACAGAAAGTGTTTGATGTGGCAAACGAATAACTGGCATCTGTAATGCATGGTCTAACCATCTAGGTCTGTACAAATGTAAGGAGAGAACAAAAGGATTTGCTTCACAATCAGTGCCAAACATCCACTTTCTGGCCTCCTCGCTGCTTACTCGTTGGTGCCACCCGATAGGAACGATCGAACGAAGACGTCGGTAGTCGAACACTTGAAGACGGTTCACGTCTCCTATCCTCAGCGGCCGTGGTTTGCAGCCGTGAAGTAATATAGCTCTCACAGTCGTCGTACATACGTAAACATTAAGCTTCAGAAAGATGCCCTCTCTGTAGCTAAAGACGTCAAAGAATGGCGAACGCCGCCCCAGTTAACCACCGTGAGCGATGTGTTAGGGCATAAAAAATCAATGCGAAACGGAATAATTAAACCGCAAGTCTGCGTATGTTCACATAGTATGTTTCGGTCAGTTGGATGTGAACAACAGTCGGTTTCTGCAAAAATAATTTAAAACAATCGGTTCCCTCGAGCAGTTTGAACAAAGCAGTTAGAACACGAAAACTGGTAGATGCATGCACTTCGTATTGACTTGTCAGTACCAAACTTACAATAACATGGATGGGCTTTTTTTAACAAACGAACTGAGGAGTGGATAGTCAATAAGCGGATTAGGATAAGTCATTAAGTCCAGGAAATGGTCATGTTCACGAACAGCTGTTTCTGAACACAGAGAGCTAGTTTAAGTCGATTGATCGCAACTGCTTCAGAAAACCGTAAGAATCTCGGGTTAGAATGACGTAACAGGATTCTGAATGCACAAGATGGATCGATAGCGTGACTGGTGATCAGGACGTGTCTAGCGACTGAGGAAAATGGTTGTTTACGCGTTTCAGCAACATTGCCATTCTCCGGTAACACGGACTTCTGTACCCATTTAGGTAAATGTTCCTTCATTCTGGAGCTCAAGCATCTCTTAGTTCTGCCTATGTAACTTTCTCCGCAGTTACATACAAATTGGTAAACACAATGTGAAGTGGCGCCGATAGGCTGATCTCCTTTGACTGAAAGCACTGGTAGCTTCTGAGTCCGAGCGATTACACGGAGTTCAGCTGCATTAAACGATCGTTTAATTGAGTTTCTTAATCGCTGTACTGTTTGCTGCATGACACAATCACCCCTGAAAGGCAAACTCTCTTTTTCTCTACAGTGACCACCTTTTCGGGTGGTAATTTTTGTCTACTGCGCCTATCTATGAACTTTCTGGGGGCAACCATTTGATTGTAAGACAGACGTAATCAGATCTAGTTCCTCCGCGAGGCTGTCGGGCGTACAGATTCCCCTTGCTCGTGTGAACAGAGTACTTACTGGTGCTCGTTTGTATTGGATAGGCGCGAAGTTGCTAAAGTTTAAGTATTGACCTGACCATGTGAGTTTCCTATAAACGGTTCTTCTAACCGAGCCGTCTTCCCGACGACTTATTGGGATATCTAGAAACGGCGGGCAGTTGCCGACCTCAAATTCACAAGTGACCTTTAGATTAGGATGACAACTATTTAGACGTTGCACCAGGTTATCTATCATCTGTTTAGATCGACTGAGAATTAAGGTGTCATCGACGTAACGTTTGTAATATGACAAGTTTTTCGATTTTTCGCATGAAAATGTCTGCTAAGATGGGACCTAGTGGACTTCCCGTGGCTACTCCGTCTATTTGACGGTAGAACTGTTCAAGAAAACGAAAACTGACATTCTCAGTACAGAGCAGCAAGGTTTCTTTCAATATGTCGGTAGGAAGTGGCTACGGACTGTGGCTCATTTCAACGATATCACAAATGTAGTCAATCGTTTCATGCAGCGGGACATTGGTAACTTAATTGGGCATATTTCATGGGAAGCACAATATTTAAGGTTCACTATTGATGTTCGGAACAAACTAAATTCAGACATGTGATGGTGCTAGCTATCTAATTTCACTACTCAGCAGCAATCATTCGTGAACATTGTCTAGGTTTTTCGTTATCGAGCAACAAGAACAAGTTAAATGACTGGTCAAGTACATTCACGACATTTACACTAACATCATCGGGAACAAAATAAAAGATCACAGGTACAGACCTGAATCGACGTGGCTCGTAGGCAATCCACAAGGTCGTCCAAGCCAGAATGAACTGCCAAAACGCCCTCGTGTAAATCATCACCCAGTTGTAAATGTAACTCATGTAGATGAGCATCAGCACCAGAAATGTCTACAGACATGCGAATCATGTCATCTGTGGCCTCAGAGACGCTGTTGGCAGCTACGCCGACCTAAAACGAAAAATAGTGAATAACAGATCAGATTCTGGGCGATCCGAAAATACGGGTGTAGTGGGAAACGGTTGCGAACTGAACAGCACTACTATACATAAAATAGACATATAGGTATGCACGTACGAACCTCTTTTGCAGCTTGGATCAACTGGTCTTGCGACTCAGGCTGTTCCATGGTGCAGACCACCACTTTGGCACACGTGACAAGACGGCTAGCGCTTCGACCAGCTGTAGTTGCCGCCTGTATTAGACGAGCCTGCGCGGCACGGAGGATGGCGATAGCATCGGGGAACACTTCGGACGGATTTTTCGTGCTCAGATCGGATGCTTCTTGGCCCACGTCCATCGCACCCTGCTTAGCTGTTTTAACCAGCTTGGCCATCTGATTTGCCACCAACTGCAATTAGAAAACGAAGGGAGAAAAAATATAAGGGCCGACGCGGAACAGAATGAAAATCAAGTTTAAAGGGAGAGGAGGATAATAAAAACCACGTTAAAATTAAAATAGAGACATTTACAACTCCAATGGTGATTGCCAGTTTTGTCGAGCAAAACACGTGCTGATGTCAAAAAATGGATGAACCTCACACAAGCCAAACGAATAAATGTGAACACCGGTACTTGAAGTTGGGGGTGAAACTACCGTTACAGTTTGGTGGTGAAAGGAATGGGAAGAATAAGGTTCAATAAGCAAAAAACTTACATCCCAACTTAAATAGTCACTATGACCTTACCTCATGTGGCAGTCAAAGCAAGTGAAGTCCAGGTGAGAGTAAGACGCCACTTATAAGACTGCAACATCGTTAACTGTTCCTACCTAACAGATAAACAATAACGTTCACACAAACGAATTTCATTAGCAGTCATCGCCACCTGCACGTCGCCAGCCACAGGCCGGATGATTAACGAAAACATCCCCCAGTCAAATACGATTTACAAAAGTTAACCCAGTAACAGCAACCTTCATTTTCCCTGAACAAGTCATTCGTTAGCTTGTAGTGACAACAGCAACGTGGATTATGGCAGACCGTCCCAAAAAACCTTTACGTGAATGAGTTGAACAGTGTTGCGGGTTATGAGCTACATGTGTATGGTATGGGGATCTTCATCTGTCAGTCAACGGCCATCGTGACCACCGTAGCAGCACGTGCTCATCGTAAGTTATGTGTACCGACCGAACGTAGTTCCCCTGGAACCCAGGGGAACAGCGAAGACAAACAATTTGTTCATTTCATTGCCGCAGTCTACAGCTACAAAACAGACGCAAATCCTATGCCATGCAATTCAAAAAACGGATAGCTCCAACAACACACTCCCTTCGGTTACTTTAAAGTATGGACGACTGGATGACAGTGGCTCATCAGTAGTAAAAACCAACTACAAACCGAAAGGACGTAGCACGGCCCATGGTAGTCTGACGGTATCCAGAAACCCGCCTATGAACGCAGCACAACTTATTTTGGCTGGGTCGGTAAACCTTGGTATGAGATCTTTTACGGTTGTAACATGCCTTTTATTATTGCACAATCCAACTGACTTCAATGTTTACTTGACCGGATTATGTGCCGAGCGCAATTCAATTCGGCCATGAGCCATTGAAGTATCTAAGGTAACCCAGTGATTCACCAATAGGCAATAAGAAGCCTTCAGACGTCACAAAGATTTATATAATTTCACCTATCTCTAGAAGGTTAGAATCCCAACAAAAGAGCAAAGAGGTAGCGACGCTGATTTGCAACCACATGATTGCGGTTCGGTTACTACAACTCTTGTAGCCTAGATCAGGAGAAGCTTGATTAAATCCAGTCCCCATATGACCTAAGACGTCGTACGACAAGAAACGCCTTGAGATATGAAAGCTGAAAAAAGATTAGTCTATCGTTTCGAGTTCACTTCTGAAAACGCCCGCTTCAATCACCTAATATAATTAATACACAACGATTAAACGGATGAGATAAGGGATGGGCCACGAAGGTCACAACTACGGTGAACTGACAGAATGAATTAGTGTTCTTTTACAGTGACGACTGTTGCTTTACCAACGGAACTTTATTAGTCTCTAAGAGTGTGAGGCTGGAGTGACAGTGAAGGGGGTCCTCTAGTCAATATTATGACCTATCATCAGGATGACTTTCATAGTCCATGACCCTGGAATTCATCGTTTGGTTATCCATCTAGTTGTTTGCTAGAGAGCGAGGAAGGACAGTCTGCAATGGTCAACAAACCATTCATGAGACAGTCGTCTAGGAAATCGCTAACACGAGCACCGGCTTCTTTAAGTTCAGATTCCCAAACATAAGATAACAGCATCCATTAATGCAACATAATGAGTGGTTCAGCAAATTCAACTGTACAAGAGGGAATAGTGGCATAATTTCTAGGAATATGCAGATTACCTTAGTCGCTGAAAGCAACTTGTCCCGAGCCTCCCAATCGACCACCTGAGGATACAGTCCCATGTCGGGGAACGATCCACCACCCGGCAAGTTGCCATGTTCTACACGAGCGTTCATTGAGTGTACACCTGGTTGCGAAATCAATTGCAGCAGTTGACGACTAGCGTCACCGACTTGACTAGCCGCTTCTAATAAGGTTATACGATCTGGTACATTTCGCTGTGGTTCAGACAAAGAGCCGGACGAGCGCGTAAGCGAGGAGGCCTAGAAATAGATTTGAGAAACAAGATGAGCTCTGTGAAAAGACAACAGGAAAACGACAGTAAACTTGTGATCAGCATCTGATGGTAGCCACTCACTCGGTCTCCAGATTCTTCTGTGGCTGAAAAGTCCACAGCCGGGACAGTAGCACGGATCAACGCTAAAAATGCGTCCGACAATACTTGAGCAGCTTGTTTCAAGGTGGCACCCAGCCCACCACCTTCGCTGGCAGCGTCGATTTGATCGTATAGGCGCACACATTGCATTAGCCCATGTACATTCATTCCGATAGAGGCCAACGAAGCATCCATACTGGTATAGTCAAACTCTATGCATATACCGGATGACAAAAGACGGAGAATATGGACGAAAAGAAAATAACTAGATAGGAGGACAAATGCGAGGACCAGGTGGGAGAAAAGAAGTTGGACAAGCTACAGATCCAAGTAAACGGATGTGGTAAGATACACCGAATGAAAGAACAGATTACAGCTTTATATAACTAGACAAAATTTTCGTCAGTCAACTCCAATAAGAAAAACGAAAATAATTTACTCTGTGGTGTCTCGAGGCCATTTAGACAATGACAAAAAGTGATTTATCCGTAGTGGTTTATCTTATAGCCTGTATAGAGTCTAGTCCCAAAGAAACCAGAAAAAAAACCAATCAATCCGACCGGGTTGATCCCCAGATTGCAAATTGTCTAGTGGCCTTTCACGAAAGTTAACTGCAAAATAGACGACTCTTTTGAACGAATAAACGCTCGTGGATAACAAATGACAGAATGACGAGTTTACCGTTGGTAAACTGGAATATTGAAGAATTCTAATTGACAACCCTGTGATATTATAAGCGCTACCTCAAATGGTTCGGTTTGCTGGTCTTAGGTTTATGAACCCGTGGACTACATCTGAGATGAAGTAGCACATAAAGTAGTCTAATTGCCACCAGCAGCCACGGGACCATTGTTCCTTGTCACAAATCCGCATTGCAGATCGGACGATAAGCTTCGACTGTCCACATCATGCTTATTACCAACGATGGCAGTGTGCGCTTTCGTTGCTTGCACTACCAATTCAAGCCCAAAACCGTGGATTTATCTTGCCTTTGCTTGAGTGGTCACTAATCACTGTAGTAACAAACGAAGAAACAAAAAGCCAATTAATAACAAGGTAGTTAGGAGGCAGACATTTGACAAGTGCAGTTCGTATGAAATTGTAATCACCAAATTACTGATGCCACAGTACGTTCCATCCATTATAACGACAAGTCAGCGAAATTACGAATACAGACACTGATGTTACACACTGGAAAAGTTGTAAGCAATCTCAACTAGTCGTATGGACAGTCATGTGATCCCAACCTGAGACAGAAGAGCATTCTAAACCTCAATCAATTGAGAAGTTAAAACTTCCGTGGTATAAAGTCACGTCAACACAGGTCACCGTGTAATCTCCATCAGTCTGATTCTCAAATTTCAACCTTGATACCATGTTAAATAAATCTTGACAATCAAGAGGTGTGGGACCGAACACTAAACACAATAAAGTAGAAAGTTGTAATTCACAAACAAACTGGGGGAACGAAAAGCGCAACTGTCAGCAAAAAACGACGTTTTAATCACGTATGCTCCAACGACATCAGTAACCAACTTAGGAAAAATTGATCAAAAAACCAGACAGAAATAGCTTACCGGAGTCACGGAACAAAGTGAGAAACTCGACACATCTTGATCGCCACCATCGTCCACAAATACCAGCTCGTGGTGAGTCAACGGTTTGGACGAACGGGGTTGAAGCAAGTAGCGCTTAGCCAGTGCGACAAAACAACTCATTTGTGCGACGATGTAAATTAACAACTGAGGCCGCATTGCGTATTGTAACGTCTGAGCGCCGAAATCCAGTCCAACAATGAGCAATCAATAGGCCACTGACCAATCCACCCAGTCCGATGACGACCCCCAAAGATGATAAATGCGCGTGCGCAAGCACACACAGGCGTACAACGTGTTGAAACTAGTACCTAATCCCGCCAATCAGCCCTGACAGTAAGAACAGTTCAGAAAGGCCGATTTCCGGTCTTCGTGACACTGACATCTATCTCCCTCTCTGTGTGTGTGCATGAATATGCACAGAGAAGAGAGAGGAAATGCTAAACACGTGAATGAGACAAGTGTTTGACCTGAACGGACGAGGAATGAATGTTTCTCGTTCAGATTGCGACTAGACGGCCTGAAGCATGCATAATCGAAAGCCACAAGTAGTGAGAAGACGGAATGCAAAGCACGCCCGTCAGTACTCAAGGCACATTCATGTGCATGGATTGCAAAAGTCAGTTTGAATGTGCCATTTTCCTACTGCGATATAGACAGATCGCAGGCGTGTTGTGTTTAGTGGCCTTTTTGGACGAACCGCTGAGCCTCCAGATCTACCATCGATTATGGTTAGCCTGAACAGCAGTATTTTCAATATGCAATTCCTATCCTAGTTTATTTTGGGCTTTTTACCGTGTTATGCAAACCTGCAAACCAGATATATCTGCTATCGTGGAGCATATGACTCTCATACAGCCCAAACAGTGCAACAATAATGTCCGTTCAAGTATGCACTCACCAGGTAAAAAACATGGTGCTCACAGGTGAACCAGCGCATAACGATACCAAACCCTGGTTTACGCAAATGACCCAGGCGCCTGTAATTGGTTGACATTCATTGGCTGGTTACATAAAGAGCCTGTCAATTTTCCACGCCCACGATATACTAACGGTGATGTGTCCCCTCCCCCCAAAACGGACCATTCTAGTCTAGTACCTGTCGTATAAGAGCCATAAGTGATCGCCTAAGAGCCACCATTGGATTTCGAACTATTGCTCCGGACCCTTAGACGGTCGACCGTGATTTTTAAAGAAGCGCCCATGGATCGACACTGGCCACTGAACGAAAAATATTGTAGTGCACGGGACAGGTGTTGCCGCTTGCTGGCTCAGGTGTACCGGCACTGAGGAAAAAAACAAATAAACGCGAACGTTTGTGCAAAACTGTGCAGTCCTGTTCAGTATGTACCTTCGGGAGCCTGTCCGGCCAAAGGTGACTGAACACAGGAAACCAGCTGACCAGTAGCCATGGTCATTGCGCCCAGATGGCTCCAGACACCAGTTCTTGCTTGTTCTAACGCTTCCAATCGCCAACGTCTTGTAGTCTGCGATCAAAGGAATTTGTAAATAAAAAAGTGCTAGGATAATGCGTGCAATATAGCTAAAATGAAGAAGTGATTACGTAGGAGTGAGGTCCATTATCAAAACATGAAATAGAATTACAAAAACAGGCTCAATAGCTCTGACAAGATTAGATGATCTACATGGTTGAAAACGCGAAACCAAATGAAAATAAACGAAAAAGAACGTCACCCTTTCATTTTATCTCTGCCACACAGTAAAAGGGTAGAGTGGTGCTGTCAACAGATTTGGCACAACTGGTTTTGGGTTCTTCGACCCCAAAACACTCAGAAACCACACTCACTGCATCTTCTCCATGAAGCGCCTCGTCATCCGAATAGATGGGTGTCTCTAATTCCTCTGCAGCCTCTTGAATAGTACGCAACCCGAAATCTATTCGCGACAAGAGAGCCCGTTTAGGTTGACCTAAATCGATCAATTGGAACTTTAACAGGGACAGAGAAAGTAGAAGAAATAGGATGTGGTTAGGCAGTCACTGGATAAGGGTGCACCAGTTATGAAAAACCGAAAGCTAACAACGAAGTCAATCAGCTAAAGGAATATTGAGAATATGAGTTCCGATGTACATCTGCATACTACCACGCTCGGTCAACCGGAATGTATACAATGCAGGAGAAAATTGAAGTGTTCCACTCGTGAAACCTAGCTCGAAATCGAAATGAACGAGTAATGACTAGTGTGAACTGATACTCAATTAACACGGTAACAGTGCTCGCGTTCAAGCAGACATCAAGGATGTGTTCAGAAAACACTCACCCCTTGCCGTTGACCACTACCATTTAGACCATCGGCATTCGTAAACCCGTTCCGGTTGATAATGCGACCATAGCCGACTTGCGCCCCACCCAAATTCTGTTGCACAACCGTTTGCCCTCGAGTGGCTAGGTGACCCTCGGAGAAGCCGTCTCGATAGTTGGCGGTGCTGAGTGTTCCACTATGAGCTACGTGAGCCTCTTCAGCACGATGGCCTCGTGGTAGAGTTCCGCTCACGTTGGAGATCACATTAGCTCTGTGTGTGTGAACGCGAGTACACGTACAAAAAACCAAGTGATCATGAAATCAAAGAACAGAAGGGCTACTTGACGATTGACCACAAAAATAAACTATCCATGAACTATCAGAAACGAACCGAGAAGGCGCCACATTTTCCTCTACAATGGTGTTTTCCTCATCCCCATCTGTCATCGTCGCCTGCTTTCCACGCTGACGACGCAGAATGATGTCGATATAGCCGGATATGAGTTGACCAATCTGCTCACCCTCGGTGGTTTGCATCGCATAATTCCCATCAGGATTGTACTGGCCGAAATCCTTGGTACATAAACATAGGTGGGAAGAAAGCATGCAAACTGATTAAAAAAACGGTTAAGCACCAAGCAGTTAACTTGTTAAATTACAGCACGACTGATGTAAATGCCAATACAAGAAGTGAAGAAAACAGACAAGAGCTGTAAGAAATGAGAGGTGCGTAAACATGTAGAGCAACGGAAAGTCTGAACACGAGTGCCACTGATACGGATAACTGACGGTGCCTGACGAAAACCTTGACCCCAGCCAAGAGGTATGAAATGTCCTACCAACTTAAATTCAGACATCCAATTACTCTTCATGAACCAAAGTAATGCACTGGTCACTAGATTGTCACTTCCGTCCTATCCAAGCCTCCAACACAACGTGGCAAGCAGATAGTCACTTGCTACCGCACACAATCGAACTAGTAAATTGCGGTCCCGTTCCAGCATCAAGTAGACCAACTAGAACTGGTGATGTTGTTTGCAGATTGCCACTAATAGGAAAACATTAGTCAGAAAGGTCCTTATCTGTGAGTGGCGATCGGTTCTATGGAATAAGGAGTGCTACCCTGTGCACAGTAGGCCGACGGTAGATTATACGTAGAACAGTTTGGACAAGCTACCGACGAAAAATCACAAGCGCGGCTTGAAAATCTCATCCGTAAACACCTCGCATGGGCTGCAACGCACTCGCTGGTTTTCGCTTTCGTGTCTGGGTACAACCTACGTACATTATACACGATGAGTCATTGGGGTAAGATGTCCCAAAACAGACAGACGGATATTAAATACGACGTAAAAAGCATCAGCACAAGTGCACTGATTTATTATCTACACAGAGAACAAAAGCTGGGCTACGTGTAGAAGACATCAAATAATTAGATGGATGTTCGGCAGAATCAAATCCAGGTTTGACCCAGCGACCTTAATTTCAAACTGATTCGTACAGGTCAAACCTTTAGGTAAGATTTCCGCTCTCTCAGCTTGCGAATAGGAATCAAACTGTACCATGAGGTGGAAACCAAGACAGGCTGAATAGGCCACGAGAAAAACACACCTCCATAAGCATAAACACCTTAAAAGCACACAAAAATAACATTATCATTTAATGGGTTTAGTAAGGTGTGAGCATGGGCTTGCGAATGTGACCTCCCCCAAACTCAAGAAGTGACGTTGTGCACGATCGAAGCACCATTATGTGTAAACTCCCCAGCAGAGTTGATGACTAACAGGAAAATGGACAACAATACCTCGCTGCAGGTAGCCTGGGAATTAAACATTGGCGCCCAACCAAGTTATATCGTCATTTGCAAGCTCGAGATACACACTGGCCTGATAGCAATGTAGTATCACCGCCAGCCTCAACGAATACTACTGGCTCAAATCGTTGCCAACATAGTTAACAATGCAGAATGATAATAAAACAGAGTAACCTTAGTTGGGCTGAGATATTAGACTCCCGCAGTCATCCTCACTAACAGCCGGATCTCTTAAATTACAGCGCAATGTCTTACGCTATGGAACTTAAGTATCCACTCCTTCGTTTCGCTTTGAATATTACTCACGGTGACGTTTGGCAAGAGTACCGTTGGGAACAGTATAAATTGGAAGGGAGTGCAGACAGAAGAATCCAAAAGTGCAACTCTGTTAACGCGAGGGCAAACAATATTAGGCATACAGCTACAAAAAAAACAAAGATCTGATAACCTTAACCCTCGGTTCTAGTTCTTCAACAGAAATATACCACTAGTTGACTCAAAATCAGCCAGAGATGCCATCCACTAAGGCTTTCGAGACATACATTAGAATGGTGCAGCAGAAAATCATATAGAACACTACTTCAACATCATCTAAAAGATTAAAGATAAAACTCGGGTTGGTGCAAATGACAGAGAGTAACACATCAACCACAAGCGAAACGTACGGAAATGGACCCTTATTTGCCTACTGATCGATTATGCACGGTCACGCCAACCGCGTGTGATAACACGGCAACGTACAGTCAATCGACCGTAGCCCATTGGGCCCACTGGAACACTGCTCAGGAATCGAATTCAGAAGTACCGATCGATTGGTGAACTCTAAGTACGAATCATTGCTAGTCAACTATGCTGTCTCATTATGATGCAAAGCTCATACGGTTCATGCTTGATTTATAACACATCCCTCTGTTTGCTTGTGCTTTTTGCTACGCCTCGTAACTAGACAAGAGTCATAACAATGAGTTCGGAAGTACTGAGTCGCTACAAGCCTATCAGTGGACGAATCACGATGAGGATCTGATTCATTAGGCCAATACCTTCCGAATGGATTCGTGAAAAAGGAAAAGACACTTGTCGTCTCACGATAAGAAGAAAATGGACACGGCTGAGGATGGCTGAAGGGAATCCACGCTGACAATTAAGAGTGCGGATTCAAAGTTCGACGGACCATTTTGGCATCCACGTCTGGGCAGTGGAAGAACCCCAAAAGTTCAAACACCAACGTAATGAACAATGAATAGCTGACATTTGTTCAGCAATAGATAATTCCTCTTTCTATGTTTTAATGGTCAAGGTGAATCTCGTTCCGACGCCGTTAATCAGAGATGATGTGATGCAAAATTCCTACACAGGTGAATTCGCAAGATTCAACAGTGTAACGTTTTGGGTCACACACGAGCTATGCGTCTATTAGATCATCAAAATATGATTTGTCAAATTCGGCATCAAGGCTGCAGTCAACAGCTTGTTGGACCGGTTGCAAGGCTGCGTAATGAATGTAATAAACGTAATGAAATTATGCAATGAGAACAGTAAGGAATCTGTCTCGCATATGCCGATTCATGTTCACATGGCACTTAGCTATTTGTATGAGCACATGCGGTTTCCAATATACAGGCGGTTGACATTGATCGTTTGTGTTAGTTCGAAGTGTACGCACTTTTCACATGACTGTATGACAGTAAGGAACCAGGATTGGTTTTTCATATCACCAAAAATAATGATTATGATTATTCAGCGACCGAACCGGTAAACCAACATACGTTTAACGGTCAATGCCGTTACCACTGACTGCACTTTCAAAACCGATGGGGAGAGGAGTTCGCGCTCGTATTGTGTAACGACAGTATGGATATAGAAGTTGTGTACCTTGGAGGTAATGTCAAAGCCGGTGGTCGCATCAAAAGATAGATCACCGTCCGCACTCGTGCAGCGTGGCTCTGTCTCTCCCTAAACGACAGGATGGGTAACGTGACTGTGTACGCAGTATTGCTCTATGGCATAAAAAACTGGCCGATAAACGTCGATTGTGGTCGCAGGTTATCTGGTCTTGACAATCGTTGTTTGCGAAACATTGTCCCAATGTGATAACAGTATCATGTGAGCAAAGATGAAGCAAAACAATATACGTAGGAAATGAATAGCTCCTCTTTATGCCAAGCAGTTACACTTCGTAGGTTAATATAGCTCTTGCGTGCCCCTACACATGCCTATCCACAGTGTTTGCGATACCGTGTTTTGTTTGCGCGCTGTGATTGTTGCCGGGGGGAAATTACGGTGAACAACCTGATTCAACGCACAGCTCTTTAGACGGTGCCGAGTATGTTCTTCGTTGGTTTTGTACGGCCTCCGGCTAAGGGTCCAAAAGATGCCGAGTGTCGTTGGCTTGACACTGAAATACAGGGTTGCAAGTCACAGTTGCGAGTACTGTTATGGTTACCGTGGCCGTTTTCAGCTGTCAGTGCCAACCGTGTTCTTGATACCACTGTGGATTTAGCCTTACGTTTTCTCTGCTTTTGTCCCATTATTTTAATTAGTTGTATTCCTTCCACTGTTTCGAACTGGTACTCAGACGGCCATTGGGCTAGTGCACAATAATTCTCAAGCTCACAGCACGTGTGGCAAAATAAATACCGGGATAATTTTAGTTCCGTGCACAGAACACGAACGATTGTAAAGCCCCATTCGGTTTGGGAGAAGAGACTGCTAAACAAGAACCTGTATTCATTAGAGACACCAGCAGACATGTACGTATATGTTCATTCGCTTCCATGCTTACCCCCAATACTCTTTACGGTGTGGTCAGTAATATTTATCACGAGTCAGGACACGGTTACAAACCGATGGAAACTCACCAGAGTGAACAGGTTGGGCCCAGCAGCCCATCTGCGAATGCGGGTGAGGGGCCACGTTTCTAAAATATCCTTAGTCTTCTCATCCACGCGCATCACGCTCTCCTTACTCACACCGAAAAGACGTGGGACCAGCTTGTTTCGGCCTTTTAGTTTCTCCTACAAGAATAACAGGTTATAAAAAATAAAGTAAGCAGTGACCAGAAAATGGCCATTTTAACGGTCGGTAATTGGGTGAACGAGTCAGCAATCGAACAGTCAGGCAAATTGGTCTAGACGTGCGATATGAATAGTGAAAACAATAATACGTACGGACACCACACCTAACGCGTCAAATGTCCACGAAATGTGGAAAGAAATTGATACAGCTCGGTGAAAGTGATGCTGGTTACTAGTCACGTGGTTACTGTCCAGGTTGTTTCAAACGCTCTAGTTTACGTTTGAGCAACCTCAAACAAACAATTGTGCTTCAACATGTCATATGACAGCTGCTTCCTGGCGATGTAAAAGCTGAGAAATTAACGAAGCTTTAACTACAAGATTCCCAAAATTAACACCTGCGGCAGACATCACATGAACCTTTGATAATCGACATCGAGCTAGCTCGAACACAAGACATGCCAAGATCTACTGAGTCAGAGGGAGCGCCATAAAACTGGAAGGAAAATAGTACGTCATAATGAAGAAAAGAAATAGGAAGGACTTAACTATTAAAAAACAGTTATATACAAACCCAAACATTCATCATCATCACATAAGTGGTTCACACTAATGCTTAACTGCCACACAACCACGAAGAAAATGCAAACCCCATATAGGAAGAGAGAGAAAGAAAAAAGAATGGGACGAGAAGGGACCCAAATACGTCTAAATTCAACATCAAGGTGCCTACACCCTGCAAACAAACAACCGAGCTGCAATTGAGTGTAGGGCGTCATCAGCAAGACAGCTTCCTTACGGCTTTCACTGCCCCGCCTCATTAAATGCACTCACTTCACAAACAACTCGGACAAACAACGACAACATTCACGCCACTGAGCTCGAATAGCCGCCATTTCACCTAGAATCTTCAGCCACCGACTCTGTGAGTCGCGAGGGCTCCAGCCCGCGAGGCGAATTCGATCTACAGTGGCCAACCCCTTGGTGAACGACTTCATTTCCCTACGCCAGGTCATTATCTGTCCGCCCCTCACCTTACACCAGTCGGTCGCAGTGTCAGCGAACAGCGCACAGACACATATTAACTATGCACTTTGCGTCATCATTCTATTGTAACTGTTTGGCCGAGGTGTCAACGGTCGGCATTGTTCCCATATTAATTTTACCGTACAAAATCAATTTGTCACATCTCCCCTCTTTTGTTAAGTAACTCTTCACTTGGTTTTCCCTCAATCTTGTGTTCAGACAAACAACAGACCAACCTCATTTGCTGATCGCGATGGAATTCACAGACAGAATGATAGTGTGTCAAACACCACGGAGGACACAAACCCTTATCCCCCCCGAACAGCACTTAAACTTGCAGCCTTCAGTGTTTGAAAATCTATGCAGAAAAGTCAAAATGCACCCTTGCAACTGCTTTTCTCCCTGCTTTTTCCCTGTGCGTCCTTCTTCTTCTTCTTTACCTTATACAATGTCTTTTTTCTCACAGTGTGGCATGTTTGTTTGTGTACACACCTGAAGTCAGTTCACGTCTGCTCTGATCGTCTAGCACAGCCCTCACAGTCGCTTTATACACGTAACCATTTAGTTTCGGAGGGGTGCCCCTGTCGCCAGAGACGTCTAAGCCTAAGCCGCCGCCGATGCAACATCCAAAGTGCACAAACCGATCAACAACCTTTACAACTTCAATATCTAACATTAAACCTATGTAACCACAACAGTTTTACGGAATTGCTCCACACTTTGAAGATGTAAGACGCATTAATAGTTGGCAGAACCGGTTATGGCATGACACGTATAAACGGGAATCGCGTTCCAGTAGCAGGTCATAAAGTAGCAAAGGTCGAGATGATAGCCAAATAGGTACTCATTTAAGTAACCGTCTTTAAAACTACTTAATCAACCAGAAAAGTCGCGGCGTAACGCCTTTGCTAAACCAGGTGCGAACACCAGACATACAGCCGCATGACTTATTGGAAACAGAGGACAAAAAAATTAACACCCAAGCATTAGTCAGAATGTCCGTATAATCCCGGAATCAATCGACTGCATGAATTTGGTATAAGGTGGAACCATGGAACGTTACTTACTTTGATTAGGAAAAACGTGATGCCATAAGTTGGTAATGAGCGACAGAGTTGGACGTAGCGAAGTTTTGATTCACGTTCATCAAAATTTCCAAGACTTCGGTGAGCCTAGTGGCAAAAGTCATGAAAGGGATAAAAGACATGAGCAGTTTCCAATGGAGCTGATGAACGCTACGCTTCATGTGCACTGTCCATCAGAATCCTCTCCTATCAACAGCATGTACAAACTCAGTTTTCGAAATCAGTCATTACCAAGTGTGGAACTTTGGAAACCGTTGTCAAATTTTGCTCACCTTACCAGATGCGTGAATTCAAGTTACTGGACACGCCTGAGTTCTATGACACGGACTGTAGTCATACAAATTGGAGGTGTTTGCTGTCCAGTAATCAAAATAGCACCGATGCGACCAAGTCGCTTACTGCCAAAGTGATCAGATCGACCCAGAGGTTAGCCAAACAAACGAAAAACAAGCAACAGAAAGAAAGGTGAAGAAACTAACCTCTTGGATACGTTTTTCTACACCTTTCACTTTCCAGTATTCCTTCGGGAGATGTTCTTTAAGACTGAAAGATGGGATAAAAATAACCAGATCAGAAAATGAACCGACCGAACAGAGTAATACTGAATGTGCTAAAGTGAACGACTAAAGAGACTAGCATGCTGGTGTGACCAAGGAGTCATTTTCTGCGGCTAATTTATCTGAACAGTGCCGAAATATTTGAGTAATTGAAACAAATCTGAAAACAGTTCACTTGCAGTAAGACTTAATTCGTTTTATATCAGGTTCGCATACTAGACACCTGTTCAATCTGCTTCATTGACTTGGGTCAACGTGCAGAATATCAACGATCGCGTTTCTTGTAGGACGAAATTGAAATACCCACTGAAATGTTATCTCGTTTGCATCAGGCCCTCAAGCAAGCAGGCCATTAAGCAATAGTGCCTGCTGGAATGTGACCTACTGGGCTGAATAACACTGTTAGGGTGCCCGGATCTAAGAAGCACTTGAATTATGAAACGGCAATTTTACGATCGACAGCCGGCGTACGTGTAATCCATAAACGCAACAGGTGTAGGCCGGCAAATCCTGAGCGTGGCAAGAAAAGTATCTTTTCTGGACATGTGCTAAGTGCCAAACCGTGATCCATTTTACCATAAACCAGCCAGAACGTATGATACTAGTGTAAAGTTAAAGGCTACCCAGCAGAGCGGTGAAAAACCAGACAATGTTTGCCGCGTAGCAGATATCCGGTTGAAATGGCAAAGACTGAGTTGCACTTAAATTGCCAACAGTTTTACTGGGTTCATCAAATGACAGTCTCGCATAAATATACGTAAAAGATAGGTTACGAAAACTTTAATTCAGAAGGATTCATAGGTGTTGCAGCTCACTGGAGTGTTCACAATAAATCCTGCAAAACTGGTCTTCCGTACATCCATATATAACAGCCAGGAGCCTGAACATATAATTCCTAACCACAGATAAATGGCCGACTCGCATAGAAGGACGAAGCTCAACCAATGAACTACCCATATCGGATACTCAAAGATGCACTCTCATAAAGCTCAGAGGCAAACGAAGCGCAAATGTGTATGAGCCTGAGACACGGGGCTGCCGGATACGTTAGATACACCGCATGTGTCTCATAAGAAGTGCACCACAGTGAATGTTTTTCAACGTCATCATCATCATAGACAGCAACACATCAGTGGTTCACACCAATGCTTAACTGCCACACAACCATGAAGAAAAAGCAAACCCTATATATATACATATATATATATATATATATATAGGAGAGAAGGAAAAAAGAAGGGGACGGGAAGAAACCTAACTACTGAAAATGACTACGTCCATGTTCAAACATTCAACATCAAGGTGACTACACCTTGCAAACAAACAACCGAGCTGCAAGTGAGAGTACAAAGATGGACGGTGTGCTTGTTTACAGTTTAGATGAACACATGAGGAAGTGACGGCACTCTGTCACAATACTATTTACGTAGTGAAATCAGCATATCCAAACACGTCAAGATAGATAAACCCACCCTGGTGATTTCCCAAAACAACAGGCTAGGTCATGTGTCGGTTGGATTTTACAGGGCTACCAAATGACAGAAGGCAAACTGTGAAGGAAGAAGTGTTGTGTTCAATCTGGAAGTCAATAATGACTTAAAAATGCGGAACAAGATGAGGTTAGAATACTGAGATAGGAACCGGGGAAGTGGTAGAAGGTTAACAGAAACAGCGAGAGAATCCGAGTCGCTTACTCCACGGGATTGTGTTTTGCTTTTTCCGCAGTCAGGGCCCCAATTTCAGATTGACACTGTAGAGCGGCCAGTTGGATGGCTTGTTCCAGCGAAATGGGGTGTGTTCCGTTCAAAATAGCTTCCTTCAGCTGATTCAATAAGGGATTGGATACGACGGTATGGAGGATATGCGCGAAATTTGCGTGTTAAGTGTAGGAAAACAACAGTACTGATGATATTATTTGGAACAATAACACGTCCAAAAACCCTGAAGGAAATATGGGATCAAAAAGTTGACATTTTGTCCCCAGTCAGGAAATTAAGCACCAAGATCCAATATTCAAAGTACGCTTACGTCGGATTAGAGTTGGCGGTTCTTGGTGTACCACACGCATTGAAGCCAACAATCGGGAACGGGCACAAATGTGTAACGTACTTTTACCCACCATTAAGGAAATCAAGACAGCGTGATGCATCGACTTCCCGATGGTGAATTCTTTTACAAAGGCAACCCCCAACAGCAACCTCTTTTGAGGGGAAGAATGAGATTCTACGGAAAGCGGAAGATAACGAATGCCGTCCTGACGTTACACCAACCGTCATTTAACGAACTCACGGCTACGATAACTAGCGAACCGATAGGCTTTACACTGAAGGCAAACACATGTTTCTGAAAGTGGGAATGATTGCTGTTCTGGAAGAACAGAGGAGACTAGCTAAGGATGTCACACAGGGTTCAAACAAGACTGGGATAAGACCGAATGAGGCGAATAAGTATAGGACACGCCACTGGTCCAACTAACACCGGGTAGCACGTTTCGAAAAGGAATTTGTTTAGTGCAGGATACGCCCAACACCGTCAGCCTTTTGAAAAAAACTCCAGGTGTGGGCAAGTGTGAATGACGAAATTTCATCATCATACTCCACTTGGTATGAACTTGATGTGGTTGACGACCCGACAGCTCGATTATCGACTTATTCATATTCGGCGTTACAACCCTACTGGCTTACCTACAGGAACGTCAAATATGAAACCATAGTGTCTGCGCTTGACAGCATAGCAAGTCTCAGTTAAATTAACTATTATCATCAAGTCACATATTGCATCAAACCAAACGTAGGTACCAAACCTTAAAGCAAAAAATGGAGGTCATTCACCTGAGTCGAGGTGGAAGGTCAGTCGGCGAACACAGTAAGCGCGATATACAAGAATGCAATATTACGTCGTACTCCAACTTTTTAACTTTACGGTTGGCCGTTTACATAGGGATAACGTTTGCGTCGAGGATCACATAATCAGCGGAGAAACGGGCAAGAAGAAACAACAACAACAACCACAACAGCAGACGCGGGTAACAAGCGACCAAAATGAAGTTATTTGTTCCGAGAAGGAAGATCGATCAAATGCCACAAGTTAACGACCTCTAGTAGAACTTAGCTGCATTATCAAATGAAACGACCGTTTACTAGCAAACACCTGATAATTGAATGATAGTAAAATACCTTACATTTTTTGGCGTATAGTACTGAGGGTGTCGCACCTCCTTAAAGTGACCAAATTGCATGTTTGTTGCGAGTGGTTGATATAGAAGAAATCACTGTGGTGATGTCGACTGACTTCAGACCCCATCACCTCGAATGTTAATGTGGCCAGAGTTGAGCGGTTTGACTGCACTGCCTACACTGTAGGCAACGCAGTAGCTGCGTCGTGGTTAAAAAAAATGAAAGCCTAACCTAACCATAGATTTCAGAAGACAGCACGCATTGCGATTATAACATCTGTGAGCACTATGGAAGGATACGACTGTGGAGTATTTTAATCCAGTGAAGAGCGTGTCCTGTGAGCGAGAACGATCATCAACGTACAAACTTTGTTCAGAAAAATAATGTGATTAAGGCGGTGAACATTAAGGTATCGCTAACCGGAAGTGCTCCAGCAGAATACAGTGAACAGACAACCACATATGGCGCTTTGCCGTTAGCTGACTATAAATTAACACCGGTCACTTAGATCCCGATGCGAGTGAAAGCATCGATAAACACGGGGAGGCAGCCTCGAGGCAGCTGTCTTTTAAGAGTTGTACAAAACCACCGCAATGGAAGGATCGATATTTAGTACCGTATGACAGCAAACGGAAGCTTCCTTAACAATTTTGTGATTCAGGCCAACTGGTATGGGCTGCTAGATATTGGGAACTCAACCACGGATCGATGAGACCCTCAAATTCGGCCGTACAACTTTTTTTACTATTCCGGGCGCCGTTTACACATTTACTCACCATATCGTTGGATCAGTTTAACTCATTTCTTCTAATCATCTTTATTATGCGAATAGCATTATACCAAAATACTCCCGTGATTAGTTGAAATTTTACGTTTATGCAATTAAGAATAAAAAGGGATCAAATTTATCAAAAATACTAGGGTTGCACGCCGAAAGCCTATTGAAAGGCATTAATCTATGCTTATAATTGGAAACATTCGTTCCCTATTCAGTAACATGCTTGTGATAAGCAGTGTCATACAACGTCGTAAATATCTAAGCTTGGGTGTGATCATGTTCCAGGAGACGGTTTCGTGAGGACATCAAAGACGGAATTGTCCAAACCGAAAGTTTCGGTTTTACAGTGTGAATCGCCCTACGTGTTACAGAAGGCGTGATGTAGCCGTTATTACCTGCAGAAATGACTCAAAATGCACACCCGAACGAGTTCTCTACTTATTACAGTGTTCAGGCAGGCTGCGTAACTGCTGAATACAGGCCCAGATTTATAATTTTTTGTTCAGTTTTTACACGTAATCTTTACTAACCTCCGAGCTGACTTGCCATTAAGATTGACGGCTTTTCAACAGCCCATTTGGATGTACTCGACAAGCCATCATGTATGGTTTAGAGTGATACAATTTTTCCTGTTACCCTTGACCTGCATAACACTGTGACTCTTCCCACGCGTCCGAACGCACATTTCGACTAAGCGACCCTAAATGTCACTGAGTTGTTCACAGTTCACAGTCGTGCTCCAGATTTTACCAGTGACCAATCTATCGTGAAGCTCCCTCTCTCACGATTCACAATAAGACAAATTACAAGCCCTTCTAATTGTGAAGATCGCAAAATCAGACAGTCTATGGAAATGAAACTTTTAACCGATTTGAACTTGTTTGTTCACGATGAATCGTCTATCTATCGTGATCAGTTGACATGCCACTTAAACTTCTGCTTCGATATTTGCTGCCTTTGGGAAACACTTCGTTTTTGTGTGGACAGATTTTCTTCTTCGTGCCCCAAAAGACTCCGAAGAAAAAAAAAAGAAAAGGCTTATGAATCAAAACATTGTTTGTGTCAAATGCGTTTCAGAATCTATCGAGGTTGAGTTGAACAGTCTGAATTCTGTATACACCAACCTAACGCTGAGTAATAAGAGCTGCTGGGAGATTCTTCAGATTATGAAAAGACTGAGTGGATTGAACTCTTCCGCTCAGAAACCGGTTTTCGACGCTGAAGAGCCCAACCGTAGAGTTATCAGGATAACGAATAACTCATTCTCAGCTCCCACTGAGTTCTCCCTTCCAACTGATTCGTCTACCCTGACTGACAGCCCAACTGCTTTCAACGAAATTAACGGGTTGAAATCCATAATCGCAGGCTTATTGCTGGCAGTTTTGAAGAAATTTTCGAAATTTTTACACACACAACGAAAAATGGCCGATCGTTGGAGGACGACATGCACCACACAAACTTCTACATAAAAAAAGGAACGACCTGATCTCGTTCGATCTAATGCACGTCTGCAGTCTTGAAGAACTTTGAAAAACTTATTTTTGTTCGAATAAAAGCTCAGGTGAACATCACAGATGCCAGTCAGCTTGCCACCACCGCTCACGAAGATCCTTGGATGATCTCGCTTGTCTAGATCATTCAATTGTGTCACTGCTTGATAGAGAATCAAGAGCCATCCACATTTGTTTCCTGGACTACTGTGATACGCTTGGAAGTATTGATAGAGAGACGCTAGTTCACGTTCTCAAAGAACCCGGAATTCAGACTTCAACCACGGAACTTTTACGCGAATAGTTCACAAATCGAAGTCAACTTACTCAATTCGACACTCAAGCCTTACCATCACTCCTCATTGGATCTGGTGTTCTACAGGGCGCAATTTTCGCCTCCTTCTTAGTTTCGCTCTATATTGCATTCGCGCCAATAGGCATTCACACATAGATAGTCACATCTGCAGATGAATTAGCATTGGGCAGCAAACATTCGACTATATTTTCTTCTCCAGCCCACCTAGACAGTTTATCCGAGTTAGCAGGTTGGTCGGAATCTCCCAGTTCGTCCCAACATATCCAAATGTACTGACATCTTGTTAACCTTCATAAAAAGGTATCAATGTGAGAAACTTTCTGATGCATTTTCCTCTCTTCATGTAGATAACGAACCTTTACCTCAATCGTTTTCTGTTATATATCTGGGGATTACTTCCAACAACAAAAAATGCATGGTCGATTTATGCTAATGATGTTTACTAAGTGCAGCGGGCTTTCGTTTCATGTCCGGCGTTGAACTTCTCTTTCCATTCTTCATCGCTTGGTTTGTCGATTTACTACGAATTGCGCGCTCCCTCAAGGAATGTATTGTTCACTGGTTGTTACCCTCGGCTTGCTGTCGAGGGAACTTGTACTCCTTGTCAGGTTATCAAAACATTTATCCCGTTCAAGGAGCATTCCTCTCAAACAATTCGTTGATTTTATCGTCTCCCATCATTTCACTGTGTGCGAATACTTTTCAGCAGAAATCTTACCTGACAGCCCATTCCTATACGAGGATCTCTCCAAGTGTACTTCAACATCCTACACTAGATCTCTGCATAAACAGTTATTTACACACACCAGGTCTTACAATTTTCCGTTATCCCTTAATTAGCTTGACTTCTAAACAAACCCAATACTCTCATTCCCGAATTAACGGCAAAAACAAATCAACAGGGTTTTTCACAAGTGACAACAAATGCGACCGCCTTCCCAAAGCCCTCCTTCGCGTTCCATGGTTATAGCTGTGATTTTGTGAATTGAGCATACTTATTTATTCGCCCTCTGTTGTAGGTATGTAAAGAAAAAACTCAACGTTTACCTCCCGGGGTGCCTAAAGCATCATTGACAATGATTTGACTTGAAGCAGGAGTTTCTCAAGACAACAAAGAACATTGAGGGGCCCAGAATTTGCGCTATGCAGGTAGCGCTGGAATGCGCAGATCCATATTATTTCGGTTCAATAAGGCACAATTTTCCGGCTGTTAACAGCACATGGCAAGTAATTTACAGTGGATTGGCGTGTGGCAAAAAAATGTGTGTAAACAAAAACAGTGGGAGGGACTGGACCCAGATTTAAAACTGCAGATAACTCACCGATAAAAATGCGACTATCAAGCACACAGTCATAGATACGAAACCGGACTACTCCCAAATGTACCTGACAGTAGCAACTTATACCTGACTGTGAACGTCCCACTTCGGTTTCAGGGTAGGGCTGAAAATTTCAGCGTTCACTAGGTACTTGAAATTCTCCGCGTAACTTTCAGCTTAAACTGGCAGGCGAACGAACAAGTTATCAGGAGTCAATATCCAGTCAACAAGCTCGTTTTCAGTTAGTCGTGCTCGAGTCAAAAGCAGGACAATTAATATGGCAACTATTAGTAGGTAGCCAGAAATTTAGCTAATTGTAAGTTGAACACCTCTCACATTTGGTCGCAACATTCGCGCTAGCATAAACTTTCAGTCAAACTTTTTTTTATAAAAGCACATCGAAACTCCAGTCCGGGGCTCCTCATGAAAATAGCTGGACGGCTGACGGAACCATCATCATCATCACGGACAGCAATATATCAGCGATTTTCATTTATGCTTAACTGCCACACAACCGTGGAGAAAAGTGAATCTAGCACAGAAAAGGGAAGAAAAAGGAAGAGAGGACAAGGGACCTAACTGCTAGAAAAAAAAAAAGAAATTCGTCTACAATCAAACATCCGGCACCGAGGTGCCTACACCTTGCAAACAAATTATCGAGCTATACGTGAAAATAAGGCGTCATCAGCAAAACAGCTTCCTTGCGACTTTTACCGCCCCACACCATAAAACGCACTCGGTTCATAGACAATCCGGTCAAACAACGACAATATTCACGCCACTGAGTCTGATTAGCCGCCACTCCACCTAACGTCTTCATTCACTGATTCACTGAGTCGCAAAAGCCTCATCACAGGAAATGAACCTAACCCACAGTGGCCAACCCCTTGGTGAACGGCTTCACTTCTCTACGTTATGTGATCATTCGTCAACCTCGCACTTTACGTCGGTCGACCGGAACGTCAGAGAAGAGAGCTCGGCGTGGCGGACGGTTAGCTGGCATCCTTAGTACATTGCCCAACCATCTAAGTCTGTATAAACGTAAAGACTGAACAAAAAGGACTTGTTTGGTGGTCACCACTCACTACCCGCTTCCTTAACTCTTCGTCGTTCATTTGCTGGTGTCACCCGACACGAGCGATCAAACGCCGGCATCAGTGGTCAAACACCTGAAGAAAGATCACGTCTACTATCCTAGGCGGCCATGTTTCGTTGCCGTAAAATAGTACAGCCCTCACAACGAGACTGGACCTTGACGTAGTGTGACGGCTTGCGCATCTCGATGACCTGTTGGGCTAAATTGGACGGTGTGGCAACCACACCGACAGTCACCCATACCCGGCAGGCCACCAGGTACAGGCCTGATAAGCCACAGTCTCCTGGTCCTTCAGGGTGAGGAGTGGCAAAAAGTTGGCATTTTTCGGAAAAAGTGCCAGTTCTGATACACTGCCTTGCGGTACAGGCTTTTGAGCCAAATGTTTTGGTTGAGAACCCTAACCGTTCTCCTGTCTAGGTCTGGGTGTCCTGGCAGTATCTCAGCCCACATACAACCATGAATACTCAAAACACCACACAGCTCACACTGTCGTCTCAGGCCTCAAAGGCGCCCAGTTTGGTGGATGCCTTCCTAGCCTTAGAGATACGCATTTCTGCTTCATTCCCCCACAGCACCGCCACCGCTGATGCACCTTCCCAGGTACACAAATCGGTCAACTTTGTTATCTAACATTAAATCTAAGTAATCACAACAATCCTGCAGAACCACTTTGCAATTTGAGGCTGAAAAAGTGCATTCTGAAGCATTTAGCAGAACACGAAATAGCGTCTACCATCGTTTGTGCTGCTTGGAAAGTGTTACACAGCAACACCTTGTCGTCAGCATAATCACGATCAGTCAGTCTTCCACCAAGTAAGAGGTGCATGCCGGCATCTTGTGAGTGTCGGAGATAGTCCACCATTATTTCATCCACCACAAAGGTAAAAAAAATGGTGAAAATGGACAATCTTGATTTACGCCGCTCCTGGTGCTGAAACTCTCACAAAGTTCACCGTAAACCCTAACCTGAGCTGAAGTATGAGAATACAGTGCCGATGGTGTTTACATACTCGGTTGGTACACCCCTATGTTTAAGCGACTCTACTAGTGCAGATCGGTCCATCAAATCGAACGCACCTTTATAGTCGAGAAATACGGCAACTGTTGGCCAGTGATACACGTGACGCTGTTTCATAATTTGGCGTGGAGCAAAAGTTTGATCGACACAACACCACCATTATTTGCAGCTCGGTTATTTGTTTGCAAGGTGTAGACATCTTGATGTTGAATGTTTGAATCTGGACGTAGTCATTTTCAGTAGTTAGATCCCTTCCTGTCCATTTATTTTTTCCTTCTCTCATCCTATATTGGGTTTGGTTTTCCTTCATGGTCGTGTGGCAGTTAAGCATTAGTGTGAACCAGTGATGTATTGCTGTCTATGATGATGACCCCACCCAGGGCGAAACCTGTCCGTTCTCCCCCAGTGTTAGCTTCCCGAGCTGCAATGAATCGGCGAAGTGCAATGGATGCCAGAACTTAATTAACGACTGGGGTCAAACCAATTCCCCTGTGGTTTTCGCAAGAGCCCCGAATACGGCAACTATTATCAAATAACCCCACCACGGAGAGACTGTCTCCGTCGAAACAATTGTGTCAAAGCCTTATCTTCTCTGAAAAATAGGGGCACGAGGTCATCTGGGTCAACAGCCTAATTACGGCCGAGAACTGAAATGCAATTGCAGACCTCAGTCTCAGTGGGTGGTGCTAAAGCTAGCGACCATGATGCGACATCACAAGTTTGTGGTGACAACACAGTAGAAGCAAGAGGTCAGCTAGACTGACCTTCAAAGTGCGCAGCCCAGCGCTCTAACCTTCTGGACTTATTATAGATGTGTGTCATCTGCCTCGCTGATAGCTTCACCCACAGACGGTCGCCTGGAGCCCCCAGACTGTGTGCGTTCCATTTTGCTGTATGGGTCGGAAACGTGGCCTGTTTACAAGCAAGATATCAACAGGCTTGCTGTGTTTGACCATCGTTGTCTCCGCCACTTGGCCCACATTAATTGGGCTGATCGCGTGAGCAATGTGGCAGTTCGCCAGCGCGTATTACGGAACGCTCGGGATGTGCGATCAATTGGTCAACTAATTACGTTGCACAGCTTGCGATAGTTGGGTCACGTGCTCCGTATGCCAGCTGAGCGTTTACCGTACCGGGCATTATATACTGAGGCCACCAACAGTTG
>QNGE01003261.1:65249-88988 GCA_008508345.1 Paragonimus westermani | reverse complement strand
ATAGACAGCAATACATCATTGGTTCACACTGATGCTTAACTGCCACATAACCATGAAGAAACAGCAAACCATATTTAGAAAGAGAGAAGGAAAACAGAAGGGGACGAGAAGGGACCTAACTACTGAAAATGACTACGTCCATATTAGAAACATTCAAAATCAAGGTGCCTACACCCTCCACACAAACAACCTAGCTGCAAGTGAGAGTAAGGCGTCATCAGCGAGGCAGCTTCCTTACGGCTTTCAATGCCCCGCGTAATTAGATGCACTCACTCCACAGACATTTCGGCCAAACAACGACAAAATTCAGACGACAGTGTTGATGTTGAGGACAAAAGCTATTCTCTCTTGCATATACGGTTTCACTTCTGAGTAGGACAGATGACCAAGTATGTTTGCAAACAATTAGGATATGATACCTCCCGTCGTCCGCAAAACGTTTGGATAGAGGTTCAAGCCCCGAAGTCTGCTATAATAATTTAAACACCCGAGACCCATCGTTTTTGTTTCGCACTCCACACTGAGCTTTTTGAAGCAACAGAACATCTCTATGTAAATGAGGTGAACAGGCTTGAGGGTTTGCTTCTAGCACTTGGTGGACTAGGTGGAGTAGGGTAAAAGGGCACAAAATTTTCCGGTTGGTGACGTCAAAGATTATTGTAGCCTTGCATACCATCGCTCTGTAGCTGGTGGGCAGACCTAACTACTGGGTGACAATTGGCCCCGAACACTTTCCTTGCCCGGATACGCTAAGTCTGACAGTATCAAGGCAATAGATGTGTCACTGTTATGGGGAGACCCAGGGGCTGAAAATTTCGCCGCATTCACTGATATTTTGTCTATTATACACTAGTCGCGAAGCGTGTTGAGATCTGACTGTGGGTTTGATTCGCCTGCAGACTCTCGAATGGCTCTGTGTAGCTTAGATCCGTCTGCGTAAAACAGGATGTATTGGGGTGGAATAGATCATATTTCGTTGACATGTAGAATAAACAGCAGCAGTCTACGATGGTTGACTGCAGTCGACTGATGCCAACACACCGTCTGAGGTAAAGCTGAATGGTTGCCGTCGTACACTCTATCGTTGGCTGGTGGGTGGTGCCTGAAGGCCGAATCAAGGGGTTTGTTTGAACAAAACGGATGCGTACGCAAATGGACTCGGGTACCTGAAAGATCGGTAGATCATCTAATTTTACGTAGTCTACAGTATTAGCCAGGTACAGCGCTACCTTACCTCTCCGGTCACCAGTTCTTTCTCAACAGTTCCGTGTTCGTTAGGCTTACTTCTGCCTCCCACTTAGCCGGCCGGAGCTGTCTGTGCAAATGCCACAGCATCAAGTTTAATTCCCTCTTTGGGCACCCACAGCTCCCGGGGCTTATTAGCCAAGCTTGAGATGCTGGTGTTCATGAATCTCCACTCACTTTTATCAGCTACAGATGTTCCGTGTCACCGTCCGACTGCCTGGTATTGCTACCGGTCAATTACAGGCTGCTGTAAGCGCAGCTGAGGATTTGGTTACAACTGAGCTCTGGCCTACTAGCGGGGAGTTTTTGGGAGCACACCGTTTGAAAGGACTTATTCAGAATGCGCACTCCACTGAAGAGCTAATTATTATTTGGAAGAGTGGGATTGAAGGTGTTGACCTTCCAAGTTGTGTTTGATTTCTAGGAAGCGTTCTATGAAAGGGAATATTGCTGGGCAAGTTTGATGATCGTGTCATGCATTCAGAACAACACCAAACATGTCAGACGTGAGAATCTCTATCATCAGCTAATAGGGCGCGTTTAATTGAATATGGTGGCTCAGTCTGGAAATTCGTCACACCTTGTTAACGGAAAGTTCCCCCATGGAAAGCTACTCTCTATCGCACGTTCACTGTGAGGATTCATCTGAAGAGGATTTCGCAGTTGACGAATCTGGCGACCTATATATACCGTACTACGACCACAGTTATCATATGGTTCTCCAACTCCTTCCCCCCAACTCCTTTCAGGTATGGGAGATCCTGTTTTAGGCGCCATAGCATAATCCTGAAATAGGTGTGCTCGTGTGATCGGCACCTCAGTGTATTTGACACCTTTGAAGGTTAGCTTCAGTAGACAGAAACCGCTTAAGTGTGGCCAACTCAGGTCACAAAAGCGCTGGAGCCTTGCTGACTTCCAGCATTCCTCCGATCTCGTTAATGCACATGTTTCTGACCATAATTGGGGGCCTGTTCTATGCACACCCAATAATTTCGTCAGCGATTTCGCGCAGTTGAGAACAATTACACTGTGTGCGCTGCCAGAGTGTTTTGAGTTTGTGTTGGTGATCAAATGAAATCCCGGCACTTGTGATGTCCTTTGTGTTACCATATCCATCGTGATACTAATTTATTTTTTAAAGGCTGAAATTGCTTCGGATCGTGGGATTTTCAGAACGGATGGTTTAGCTTTACTAGCTGTTCTGCGGCTATGTGCTATCATACGCTCGAAATTGGCTATATAAATTGAAATAGTGCTGCTAAGTGCGCTTGCAACTCGTAAATTAGTTCAGTTAGAACTTCGCTCTATTGGTGCCCAGCGCATCGAAAACTTACGTACGAGTATCGTTGTTTCGATCGAATAACACTGATTTGTCACGTGTTAAATTATTCAGACGATATTATGTCTTTCCTCTTTTTCGTGTCTGTGTTTTATGAATTACTGAAAACTAACCGTGTTATTTTGCATTTGGCTTGCCCCTATCGACAATGAGCCGCGTTAGATCTAACAGCGTCAAAACTCAAAAGATACTCTCTGGAGCAGTGAGCGCTTGCGGCCGGTGCGGGTGCAAAATGCCCGTACGAAACGGTATGCAGTGCTCACAGTGCCAGAATTGGTATCACTGCTAACGCATTGGCCACGGTTATCACCCGTTGGATCAGTTTGCCCTTCCACGCCCACATTTCATCTGCATAAGCTGTATGTTTGACGAAAGCCAAGGCGCCACCTTCACCGCTGAAAGATCACACACTCACCACAAAAGGCGGAGTGATGCATGAAACCTGCAACTGCAAATGCGTGGCTCTTCTAAGCTCTGTATCTCCTACTTCCTCCGTGAGAGTAGGATGAAGGAGTACCAACCGACGCTGTCGGAAATGAAGTTGGGACTTTGGTCTCCAAACAAATACACAGTGCTCGTCCCCTCTGGTGTTGCGATCACCAAAAGGCAGCTACCCTGTCAACCGCACACATAGAGGAGGCGGCGAAAGAGTCAAGGACAGAGTTGTCTTATGAAACCGCTTCTCCACAACATCCTCTCCAACCGAGCGGGCCAAATCTGTCCTAGCCCCTTTATTAGCCTCGGACGTCACAAACCCCGTACTCGCGAATAGACTGCACACCAAGACAATCCAATCGTCACTTGACCTTTTGGTAATCATACCAACCGTTCTCAACTCCGAGGCAGTGATGAAAAACCAAAGCCTTTGAAAACTGCAATCGTTAATTGTCAGCGCCTTCCTACAAAAATTTCGGATAATTTCGCGCTGCAGTCCTATCTTCCGAACCAATGCCTACAGTGCCTCATGTTTAAACACATCATCGCTGCGTATATCCTTTCTGGCTTACGAGCAAAGGCAAACCATACGGCTTTTTGGAACACCCTTAAGCACAAGAGGGATAGTGAAGCCGATGAAAAAGAACACGTGGAGTAATTATCATGAATGGTCTATTTAGTGTCTGTGGAAAACACTAACCACCATCACCGCTCTCCTTCAACGCAGAATGTAGCCGTTGGTTCGCATGCGTTCTGGGTGTCCTTCCGGATGACTGCAACCGTGTATCAGGTAAAGCCGCTTCATTGTATCGACCGAATCTGATATCTGCAAGATAACTGTATACGTATAAGTGGAGGAACTCACCTACTTCTTTCATTAAACCACGCTCCTCAAACATCGCCTAGAAAGCCGCAATGTGGTCCATTTCCTGGAGACCAAAAAATATCGAGTTGATTTAATAAACAATGCCTGCGTAATCCTATGTCAAGATATACATCATTTCGGCGTCCATTTGTTAACGAGCAAGCAACCATAACGGCAGCCATGCCGAAGTTTTGAAAGTGACATATCGTAAGGCGGTTTCCACCTAACGGCCAGTTAAAAGAAACCAATGTGAGTCCGTGGCACAGACTTCGACGATTTCAATTCCTGCCTCGTGTAGCAAAGTAACAGGGCGGGATGGGCCGTAAAAATTTTTCTTCGCGACATCTGTATATATACCGGCCTACGACTAGTACTCGAGAGAATCAACATACACCGTCGCCGTATTCTTCATTTTCGTGGATTTTTGGGCTGGTGGAGTGATCGTCCGACGAAGCTTATTAGTTCCGCTCATCTCTTGATCCACCCACGGGAGTCTGTTGAGTTGAAGAGCAGTCAATGAAAACAGGTCGTAGCTCCGCTCTTGGAAATCTTTATTAATACCAAGAAATGTGTAAGACTATTCACGTAATAAATTCTTTGTCGAATCGGAATTTAGGAATTCATTAAATAGTTCCCTAAGAGCGATGTTAACGACCTCAGAAGAATGGATGTTCCAGTGGTTGGTAATAAGAAAATAACTGCTGCCTAAGGAAGCTACGGTTACGAGTCTTGGAGTTGTTCCTATTTTCCTCGCTGACCGTCATCATTCGTTACAGTGAAGAACTGTTCAACAGGACCTACTAAAATGAAAAAATGGAAATCAAATCACCGCAATGTCGTCGAAAATCAAGTGTGTACAAATCAATAATTTCAAGTTGAGACACTTACGGGATATTTCTTAGTCCGGTGACTGGCTTGTTAGCCGCGTATTGGACCAGCTCAACAGCTGTCTTCTTCCATGCCCGTATCAACTATCTGATTCGCATATTTGTGGAATGGTCCTATATAAACCCCATGAAACTTTTGAAACACACTTCTGTCCATGCGAGGAAAAATGCGCCTAATCATCCTAAGAGTGACGAACGTCTTTTTTCAGTATTTCATGGTGGTAGGCCGGGAATATGTTAGACGTTAGCCAGATGCTGTGATCTTTCTCCAGATCGAATTCCGTGATATTTACTGTGCAAAACGCAATACAAATCATGGAGACTATCAGAATTCCCACCGAGTGACATGTGAGCACGTTTATTGTCACTAAGTGGGAGACTCTCACTGTCCGACCAGCGCTTGATCGCGTCGAGATTGATCTGTAGTGCACTGGGATCAGTGGCATTTCAGATTTATAGGCCGTTGGCGTACAGAAGGGCTGTGCCAGAAATAGTGTCCGGAAGGTTGTTGACGTAAGTGAGAAATTACACAGAATCTAGCGTTGACTCTTGTGAAACCTTCTAGGTGAGGAAAGGGTAATATGAAGATGGGTCTGATCTGGTTTTAACTCTGACAGTTCCTTTTTCAATAAGAGAGTCAATCATTGGGCTCCCAGTCTGTTTTCGTGGACCACGCAGGACATGCGCAAAAGACTTCACGAAGTCAAGGGAGACAGCATGTGAGATGAGGCCATTGTCTTTGGCCCCCGTCAGACTACCCATGAAAATTGGTGTATTTGTAATGCATAACCGGAAGGAGACTCTGCTTGGTAGAAGAAAAAAGATAGTTGGATTTGAAATGGTTGAGGAAGGCGCGTTTTGGTAGGCGCTTCATTATCTTGCGTGGATTGCTAGTAAGGCTAATCGGCCGATAGCTAGCCGAGAAGTGCTGATCGCACGCCTTAAATTTGGGTGACTGTCGCCTCTTTCCACATACTAGGGAGAATGCTAGTCTGGAGCGCTTGCTTAGACAATTTATAGAGAGGTTAAGCCTGACTAACAGTTGCTTTCTTGAGTATTCTGGGATGGATATCGTCAAAACCCATTACACTATATAAATCTATCTTGAACAAAAGATCCCCAACGTCCAGCACAGAAAACTCGGCGGTAAAGAATGGTTGCCTGGAGTTCTCCAGCGGTAAGATAAGATGCCAGGCCAATGGTACGACGTTTTGGACTGCGAGTAGTACTCTCTGAATAACTCGGCCACAACTGGGGAGTCAGACGAAGTCTCCTCGTCGGGCGGTCATAAGGAAAGAGCTGAAAGTTTAATCTTCCTTGAGCGTCGCATACGTTGAGATACGAAGTTCTCGTTCCTGCAGGTTCTGAGGAGAATCTTTTCTCGTACAAGTTCAGTGTGTCCACGGGTGTCCCGCTTACACCGGTTTCGAGCAATGTGGAACGCGATTAGGACCTCTGGATTTCCTGTAAGCTTATGCTTCGCGAATAAATGAGAACGGCTATCGAGGAGATTACGTGTTCTGTGCGGAAAGAGAAGGTGCACAGTTTGCGTGGTAGAATTGAGTCATCCGCTTCCTGTATTACGCCTGGAAATGCACAGTAGTTCTGGTCCACGGAGTCACAATCATGAAGGAATGAACCTGGATAGGTTTTGATGCAGTTGAAATTGGCCTGATTAAATTTTTCAACTGTGGACGGTTTTGCTAGTTGTTGCAACCAGTGGCCTATAAGACCAACGGTGCGCAGAGATTGTTCACCGCGTCCAAGTGGCGGCTTGCTGATCACTGTCTACCGGGTAATTCTCATTAGTGATGACTAAGTCGAGCACGGAGGCAATCTGACCAAAACGATGCTGCGTCGGAGCATTGAAATGCCGAATCCACGCTCTTCGTTGTTTCAGCGTCAATAAGGAAGTCCGGAATCCGCCTTCACAGACTTGGCAATGGAGTGCTGTCCAATTTAACCTGGGTGCATTAAGGTCGCCCATAATCAGTAGGTGTGTGAACTGTTGTAGTTCTAGGGACTTGTTCAGCTTTACTAGAGGGATTTCGTCGTCGGAGACGTCGGATGAAGGTGAAGGATAGGTATTTCCCAACAGAAGTGAGTTTTGGTCACGCAGTGCCAGCCGAAGCCACGAAACGTCATATTTAGCAGAGGACTCAATGCCACCAGTAGACATGGGTGTCGGGAGATATTTCCAGTGGAAAAGCGCAGAATCCTCACTCTCCGTCTAACCGAGTCATTCTTGTAAACTGAATACCCGGGGGCGCTCAATTCACTGTCACTAATGACATATGCATGCCAGGCTTCTGTGAATCTGAACGTGTGGGGATGGGTGTCACTAGTTGACTGTCGGATTTTCCGCAACCTACTAAACAGACCCAGGCAGTTTGCGCAAGTACACGTTGGATTTTGCGAGGAGAAAGGAAGAAGATTGCTAGGGTGGCTTGGGTAATAAGACCCATAACTGAGGATAGTGGTGGGGTTGGGCTCGATTTGTTCTGCCGAACTCTGCTGACGGTCCTCCCTCGAGGATGCCGGTGTGACCTCACCGTCTGTGCATGCGTTATCGACCCTACAGGATGCTTGACCAGCATAGTTCGTGTCACAGGTTGAGACAACTGCGCTGCTGTTAAATTCTGCTTCTTCAGAGGGTGTTCAGGAGTTTTCACCCACGGAAAATAGGACCTATTTCTCTGCTGGGTGCAGGGTTTGAGAGATGGCAATGCACACGAGGTTATAGGGCCGCTGATAACAGTACCTAGTGGGGTGTACGGAAGAAAGGCTCTATGAATCATTGAGGACGGCCCCAGCATGCTACTCCTGTTCTGAATTCCTAGGAGGAAGTATTTTCTCCAGAGCGGTTCGGTGGGTTTTGGGACAAGTAACCTGGTAAATGGTTCAAGTGCGGTTTCGGTGCCCGCAATGCTCGAACCTGTGTTTGGCAAATCGGTGAATGGAATGAAGATCACACAAAAGTGGTGTCCCTTTTAGTTGCTAAAGGCACAGGAATTAAAGAAAATATTTCAGAAGCATTAATTATCACCGTCGATGCAGGCTTCAGCCTCCGACTTGCCAGGATTTATGGATCAGTCCTAGTCCACTGCTTGCGTCTCTCCCACACTTGCAGAAAGCAAAGAAAAACAGGTCTTGTAAGTTGGCGTTTGCAGGTTTCAAAGGCTTTGGTTTTTCATCACTGCCTCGGAGTTGAGAACGGTTGGTATGATTACCAAAAGGTCAAGTGACGATTGGAATGTCTTGGTGTGCAGTCTATTCGCGAGTACGGGGTTTGTGACGTCCGAGGCTAATAAAGGGGCTAGGACAGATTTGGCCCGCTCGGTTGGAGAGGATGTTGTGGAGAAGCGGTTTCATAAGACAACTCTGTCCTTGACTCTTTCGCCGCCTCCTCTATGTGTGCGGTTGACAGGGTAGCTGCCTTTTGGTGATCGCAACACCAGAGGGGACGAGCACTGTGTATTTGTTTGGAGACCAAAGTCCCAACTTCATTTCCGACAGCGTCGGTTGGTACTCCTTCATCCTACTCTCACGGAGGAAGTAGGAGATACAGAGCTTAGAAGAGCCACGCATTTGCAGTTGCAGGTTTCATGCATCACTCCGCCTTTTGTGGTGAGTGTGTGATCTTTCAGCGGTGAAGGTGGCGCCTTGGCTTTCGTCAAACATACAGCTTATGCAGATGAAATGTGGGCGTGGAAGGGCAAACTGATCCAACGGGTGATAACCGTGGCCAATGCGTTAGCAGTGATACCAATTCTGGCACTGTGAGCACTGCATACCGTTTCGTACGGGCATTTTGCACCCGCACCGGCCGCAAGCGCTCACTGCTCCAGAGAGTATCTTTTGAGTTTTGGCGCTGTTAGATCTAACGCGACTCATTGTCGATAGGGGCAAGCCAAATGCAAAATAACAGGGTTAGTTTTCAGTAATTCATAAAACACAGACACGAAAAAGAGGAAAGACATAATATCGTCTGAATAATATAACACGTGACAAATCAGTGTTATTCGATCGAAACAACGATACTCGTACGTAAGTTTTCGATGCGCTGGGCACCAATAGAGCGAAGTTCTAACTGAACTAATTTACGAGTTGCAAGCGCACTTAGCAGCACTATTTCAATTTATATAGCCAATTTCGAGCGTATGATAGCACATAGCCGCAGAACAGCTAGTAAAGCTAAACCATCCGTTCTGAAAATCCCACGATCCGAAGCAATTTCAGCCTTTAAAAAATAAATTAGTATCACGATGGATATGGTAACACAAACGACATCACAAGTGCCGGGATTTCATTTGATCACCAACACAAACTCAAAACACTCTGGCAGCGCACACAGTGTAATTGTTCTCAACTGCGCGAAATCGCTGACGAAATTATTGGGTGTGCATAGAACAGGCCCCCAATTATGGTCAGAAACATGTGCATTAACGAGATCGGAGGAATGCTGGAAGTCAGCAAGGCTCCAGCGCTTTTGTGACCTGAGTTGGCCACACTTAAGCGGTTTCTGTCTACTGAAGCTAACCTTCAAAGGTGTCAAATACACTGAGGTGCCGATCACACGAGCACACCTATTTCAGGATTATGCTATGGCGCCTAAAACAGGATCTCCCATACCTGAAAGGAGTTGGGGGGAAGGAGTTGGAGAACCATATGATAACTGTGGTCGTAGTACGGTATATATAGGTCGCCAGATTCGTCAACTGCGAAATCCTCTTCAGATGAATCCTCACAGTGAACGTGCGATAGAGAGTAGCTTTCCATGGGGGAACTTTCCGTTAACAAGGTGTGACGAATTTCCAGACTGAGCCACCATATTCAATTAAACGCGCCCTATTAGCTGATGATAGAGATTCTCACGTCTGACATGTTTGGTGTTGTTCTGAATGCATGACACGATCATCAAACTTGCCCAGCAATATTCCCTTTCATAGAACGCTTCCTAGAAATCAAACACAACTTGGAAGGTCAACACCTTCAATCCCACTCTTCCAAATAATAATTAGCTCTTCAGTGGAGTGCGCATTCTGAATAAGTCCTTTCAAACGGTGTGCTCCCAAAAACTCCCCGCTAGTAGGCCAGAGCTCAGTTGTAACCAAATCCTCAGCTGCGCTTACAGCAGCCTGTAATTGACCGGTAGCAATACCAGGCAGTCGGACGGTGATACGGAACATCTGTAGCTGATAAAAGTGAGTGGAGATTCATGAACACCAGCATCTCAAGCTTGGCTAATAAGCCCCGGGAGCTGTGGGTGCCCAAAGAGGGAATTAAACTTGATGCTGTGGCATTTGCACAGACAGCTCCGGCCGGCTAAGTGGGAGGCAGAAGTAAGCCTAACGAACACGGAACTGTTGAGAAAGAACTGGTGACCGGAGAGGTAAGGTAGCGCTGTACCTGGCTAATACTGTAGACTACGTAAAATTAGATGATCTACCGATCTTTCAGGTACCCGAGTCCATTTGCGTACGCATCCGTTTTGTTCAAACAAACCCCTTGATTCGGCCTTCAGGCACCACCCACCAGCCAACGATAGAGTGTACGACGGCAACCATTCAGCTTTACCTCAGACGGTGTGTTGGCATCAGTCGACTGCAGTCAACCATCGTAGACTGCTGCTGTTTATTCTACATGTCAACGAAATATGATCTATTCCACCCCAAGACATCCTGTTTTACGCAGACGGATCTAAGCTACACAGAGCCATTCGAGAGTCTGCAGGCGAATCAAACCCACAGTCAGATCTCAACACGCTTCGCGACTAGTGTATAATAGACAAAATATCAGTGAATGCGGCGAAATTTTCAGCCCCTGGGTCTCCCCATAACAGTGACACATCTATTGCCTTGATACTGTCAGACTTAGCGTATCCGGGCAAGGAAAGTGTTCGGGGCCAATTGTCACCCAGTGGTTAGGTCTGCCCACCAGCTACAGAGCGATGGTATGCAAGGCTACAATAATCTTTGGCGTCACCAACCGGAAAATTTTGTGCCCTTTTACCCTACTCCACCTAGTCCACCAAGTGCTAGAAGCAAACCCTCAAGCCTGTTCACCTCATTTACATAGAGATGTTCTGTTGCTTCAAAAAGCTCAGTGTGGAGTGCGAAACAAAAACGATGGGTCTCGGGTGTTTAAATTATTATAGCAGACTTCGGGGCTTGAACCTCTATCCAAACGTTTTGCGGACGACGGGAGGTATCATATCCTAATTGTTTGCAAACATACTTGGTCATCTGTCCTACTCAGAAGTGAAACCGTATATGCAAGAGAGAATAGCTTTTGTCCTCAACATCAACACTGTCGTCTGAATTTTGTCGTTGTTTGGCCGAAATGTCTGTGGAGTGAGTGCATCTAATTACGCGGGGCATTGAAAGCCGTAAGGAAGCTGCCTCGCTGATGACGCCTTACTCTCACTTGCAGCTAGGTTGTTTGTGTGGAGGGTGTAGGCACCTTGATTTTGAATGTTTCGAATAGGGACGTAGTCATTTTCAGTAGTTAGGTCCCTTCTCGTCCCCTTCTGTTTTCCTTCTCTCTTTCTAAATATGGTTTGCTGTTTCTTCATGGTTATGTGGCAGTTAAGCATCAGTGTGAACCAATGATGTATTGCTGTCTATGATGATGATGGTGGTGGTGGTGATGATGATGATGTCATCTGCTTCACTTCATCCGGTGAACCCCGAGTGGCTCCCTACTGAAACGACCTGCCGGAAGAGAGTGTTTCGGCTCCGGCTGTCGGCGCGTCCAAAATGAGACTAGACAACTACTTCAGGAAAAACTCAGATGTTTCCAGCCCACCTCTGTTAACCCATATCCGAAAGAACTAGCAGTCAGTATAGAAGCATGCAAACCAGTATGATCTGTTCGCCGTGGAGTGCTCACCTGCAAATTGTGTTCGATGAGCTTTCCTGTCTTCATATTTAGTTCGACCGATGCACACCTCTATGCCGTATTTGGGGGTGCTTGTGATGACCCGACGTAAAAATGTCAAATGTTGTGCTCTGCTGTTATTCCAGTGTGTGCATTTGATTTTCATGTCTGTGACCGAAACACGTGCAGCACATTCCCAGCAGTTCTGTTTGGCTGAAGACCCCCCTAAGCCGAAATTCTTGCCCAGCATCACCCCAGTCAATTACATGTTCGAGGCTTTTAAGTCTGTAAGCAACCCATGAAGCCCACGGATGGTCAGACATTGGAAGGAGATGTTGGTGTGTGACCACTCGACCGCTTGGAACATGCAATGAAGCAGTAAAATGTCCTTGTGGGAAAACCGTGGTGACCTTCGCTTCATCCATTTCAAAGTGAAGTGCAGAAATCTGCTGTCTTTTAACGCAACATACTGAATTATCAGTCTACTAACCGGCAAGTCGAGACCACACCAGTCATGCATCGGGATGTCGACGACAGTGGGCCCCTAACAATTTCCTGATTTGAACGTGAAGCCGAAATCGGAGTTGAACAGAGCGACTTCAAACTAATACAGCATGCCAGTGTGGCCACGAAATCCCAACCTGATCGGATAGCTTCAACGCTGGACTTAATTGTAACTCAGTACAGCAGCCACACCACAAACGTGTTGCCTGCAGGACCATCCGGAAAGGGTGGTCACATGACTATTTATTTCCCCCTCAAGTGTTCGTTTTTAGTAGAACAGACACAGAGTGCAACTTTACTACCGGACTGGCCACAAAATAATGATAGTGGAAGCTGGCGGAACGGCCTGGTGCCCATCAGTTCTCATGGAGGACCTCGACACTCTGTGGGCTCCTACAGACAGAAACGTCCCTCAGAAACAGGTCGGCGGAAAGGGTCGGAGGCCTTGGGTTCACTCCATAGTCAAAGGAACGTTCTAGGGTGAGCATATGGTTCGGAAGACTTATACTAGGCAAACGGGGTTTGAGAACTTCACAATATATAGAACAGCAGGAAAAGAAGCAATCAAGCTAGCAAGGGATGCTCATCTGGTCTGTGAGCTTACCACACGCATGGTACTGTGTATGAAGGGTGTAAGCTACCAAGACCGATTGAGTTATGGGATCCGAGGAGAGGTTCTCCGCTGGACTACTCTCTTCCTTGTTAACAGGACGTTCAAATTCAAAATCGGTCCGGGCCTTTCTTCTCCCTCCCCGGTTCCTCAAGGATCCATACCTGGTCCACTGTTGTTTCCGGTCTACATCACTGACCGGACAGAGCTTATTTCTAGCAATGTCTCCCTTTGTGATGATGATTGAAAAATCTGGAATGCTCGTGATGCCAATGCATTGAAGACCGACCTTGACCGTACCAAGTGTTGGTGAGATGGCTGGAGTCTCCCATTAAGCAACGGCAAATGTGCACATGTGTCTCTCGGAGGAGACTCTGCGAACCTATTCGTGATACACAGTGCACAAAGTGTAATAGATGTCGCAAAATTTGACCTAAAAAATAACATGTAATTTGGCTGTCGGCTGATTTATCCTTCTATTATCACCACCAGGTGGCCGCCAAAAGGGAAATTGTGACACTTGGGGTGAAAAAGGGTCTTTCCCTGCATAGAAAGCCATGACTTTCGAGCACCTCACGGGGCCTCTGTAAGACCACGGCTTGAGTATGCTAATCAAGTCATTTGCACTGGTTTGAAAAGGAAGTAATCACCATTAGACGTGTCCAGCGAGTGGCAACCAAGCTAACAACTGGTTTGCGGCATCTCTTCCATGTGTCTCGTCTCGAAATTCTTGAGCTTTATCCACTTGAGGTTCGAAGACTGCGGTGACTTAATGCTTATATACTCTCCCTTCAGTACAAGACACGTGCAGAAATTCTTCACCATAGTAGGTGATAACGGTCGAAAAGGTCACGACAAGAAGCTCTACAAGCATCGACCCCTGACCTTCTTTAGGCAACAGTCCTTCTCTCACAGGGTTATCAACTACTGGAACGACCTTCCACTGAAGATTGTTGACTGCTCTTCTAGAGACCGTCTCAGAGTGTTATTAGATTCCCACCTACTTAAGAATCTGTTAGACTAGTATTGTACTATGTCCTGTCACAATATTATTATACTGTGTTTTTGGTACTTTCCATAGACTCCCTGAAAGGTGTTACGCTCGTCATTCAACGACCACCTTTCAGGTCAACCGAAAACCGCCGGACATCAAAACAACCAAATTGACTGGATCCGGGTAACTTGGACCCCCAGCTTTGAGCCCGTGTACAAATCGCTGAAATCACTGACATCTTTGGCGGTCGGCATGCAGTTGTGTCAGCGGTTCACTCGCGTCCAAATCCCTAGCGTCCTTGCTTGTTGTGTGAGAGTTCGATCATGGACAGCGGGCACGTAACAAAGAATGTTCGCTCGCAATCTCGCCGTTTTCTTATTATGAATTCTGAGTCGCATCAACATAAGGCTGGGCGAAAATTTGGCGTACGAACCAAGGAGTCAGCATCGCCATATTGCTGCTCATTTCATAAATTATTTTTGCTGCCTTCTGTTATCTATTGCGAACTTTGCGTACGCCAGGTGCAATTCCCCTTCGTATTTCTACGTTGCATTCATTCACACATAGTAGTAACTTCCTTGCTCCAGTTCCACTACTTTCCAACCAGTTGTATTCTTTTGCAAACTTTGTGTACGCCAGGTGCAATTTCCCCCGTATTTCTACGTTGTATCCATTTATACATAGAAGTAACTTCTTTGATCCAGTTCCACTACTTTCCATCTACTTGTATTCGTTGCGAATCTCGTGCACAGTTCAATTATACAATCAGATTCCTCGGTCCCCAAGTAGAAGCTCGTCGAGGTAGGTGCGAGGGAGAACGCCGTGAGTTCTCCTGTCCCTGAGTACTGGCTAGCGCAGCTTGATATGCACTTACAGTTAGCCCGCACCACCAGCCAGACTGCCAAGTTCACATGCTTGGCTAACTCTTTGCTGATGTCACTAACCCCCTATGTCAGGGACTTAGTGATCAGGCCACCAAAGAACAACCTTTGCCTTGCACTGGAGAGCGCATTCCTGGAGCGTGTCGTCGTATCAGAAGCGAACCGACGTATACAGGTTCTTAGTGATCTTCAGCTAAGAGACCTTGCTCCAGCTCAGTTGCTTCGGCAGCTCAGACAGATGGGGCAGACCACAGGATCGATGACAACCTCGTGTGCTACCTATGGAGGCAGAGAATGCCCGATTATGTGCAAACAGTTATTTCTCCATTCATGCCGACGTGTTCCTTGGATGATTTGGCAAGATCCGCCGACTCACTCACTGAGTGCCTCCCGAGCAAAATGCTTCAGATGGAGGCACATATAGAAAGCATAACAGCGGATTTCGTAGCGCAAATAAAATGACTGTCTAGAAACCCAAGCTCCCAGGCCTTCTCGATCTCGCCCCATTTTCGGAGGAATTAGCTGTTCTGGTTCACGTTCAAGAACGGGATACTGCTGGTATCATCATAGATTCGAGACAGCTGCACGGAAACGCATTGAACCTTGCACCTTCCCGATCGTATGAAACTCTCTCAAAGTCTCGGTGAATTCCCACTGAATTAAGAAAGTATAACACTGGTAATTTTCTCCTGGATTGTTATTTCACTCACACACGGAGTTTTCAATGACTGCCTTTCAGGTCAACAGAAAACCGCCGGACATCAAAACGAGCAAACTGACTTGATCAGGGTACTTTGGGCCGCCAGCCTAGAACCCGTGTGCCGATCTCTGTCGTTCGACTGGCGGGGGGTTAGAGGGGACCTAGCCGAAGTGTACAAATTTGGCCATCACACGGACACAAGCACCTAGGCATGTTTGGTTTTGATGCGTCAGGACAGAGGTTTGAGGAGTCACAGGCTCATAAGTGAGAAAACAATAGTACGACTGGCTGTTCGATTTAACCCTTTATTAACAGGATAGTTAACTCGAGCAACAAATTGCCTGCAATGAGTGTGGAAGCTTCGAGCGTAGATAAATTCGGAAGAGAGATGGACAAATGTTCGAACAACCCTTCTCCTACTCTGTCCCAATCGGAGAATGATTCAGTTTTGCCGTCTATGGCGATCAGGATTCGTCATTTCTATCCTTATACCCCTACCCTTATATCACTACCGGACGCATCTGCACTGACAGAAATCGCGGTGTGGTCAACCTCCTGATCAAACCAATAGAACATCAGGACGTCAAAAGCCACAAATACTCGGTAAGTCCTTGGTTTGAAATTGAGATTGAGAGTGAACTGGTTATATCCATATCCACAATAAACGGGTGAGACAGTAAAATTTTTCTACGAAACGTTGTACGGTTAGTCAAGTTTGAAGGTCACCGTGAGAATGGTTCACATGGCCGGGTGGCCGAAGGGGTCGTCCGAGAAATTTCTTCAGTCGACTCCTGTGGCAAAAACAATCACTCTGTAAGCACTGCATTTCTGCTTTCTTGTTGCGCATTTCCCCGCGCTTATCCTGTGCCACTGCTTCATATCAGAGTGCCTTGAGGTGGGATTAACTCAATTGAGCTATTGTACTTTCTACCGGTGAACCCTCTTGGTGTGCTTGCATCATACACTAACGTAAGACTGAACAACGCGTTCCGTAGTAAAGCAGATGGCTTAGTATGCCTTTACATGTGTCCTGTGTATCACTATGATCAGACAAAAATGGATGGTTGCCTCACGCGTTCAGAGTAAATTCAATGAATCAATGACTGATACGTGGGCGCAAGACCGATAGGTCAGGCCTCGGTGGTCAGTACGTATTCTTCCGGCATCACGCGGGCGTCAGATTTTCTGGAATGGATTTGTGGGAAAACCGGTGTTCCAGGATGTAAAGATCAAGGATTCCGAGCCGAGACACATACGAAATGTTCCGAATACCTGGTACGATTTCGGTCGCAGCTCGTGGCGCCCGTTCGAGTGTATTTATGTTCTTGAGGTCAGAATAAACAACCGAGTTGACGTATTCGATTAATGGTCGGACTTAAACCCCGTAAAGAGTTTAAAAATTCTTCTTGCCAATACGAGGAAACGTCCGTTTATTCATATTCAGTACAGCGAATCCTTTTTTGATTGATTTTTCCCGGTGAAGTGAGATGAAAGAATTGGACGATAGTTATATACTCAGGTGTTGATAACACATTTCCGTTTGTGCATAGTTTGTCACGAGAACGTTGCCGGTTGCCGCCAAGAGAAGTGTACACACTTATCATTGTTGATTGAGAGACACCACCCTACTGGCCATTGTTCAACTACATCAGGGTCAGCTTGTGAAGTATTGGGATTGTGGGAGTTTCAGATTTTCCAGTCATCCGCATGGAGAAGAGAGTGACTGGAAATCCTCTCCGGTAAATAAATGGTGTAAATTAAAAACAGTGGCGGACCAAGGACAGATCCTTGTGGTACACTCGCTGAGATAGGTGCGAGAGAGGAGAAACCAGAGCCGGCTTTAACACAAAAGGTTCCGTAATTAGGAAACGGGGCGATCCAGTAGTGAATATCGCCTCTGATGCCATATGCATCTATCCTTTGTAGAGGTGCGCCATGTGATATCGGGTCAAACGCTTTAGCGAAGTCGAAAAAGATGGCGTCTGATGTAGGACATTGATGCATAGCATCTGTTAAGCTGTCCTTAAAGTGCAGCATGTTCCCTACGTAGGATCTGTTTGGTTTGACTTCGTTCGGATATGGAGATGTTTGATTATTTTTTAAAAGATGTTCCGAAATTAGGTTCGCTGATCGAGAACTGTCAAGAGGGTGCCGATCATCTGACTTGTAAATTAGGCTGTAGGTGGCTTCTTTCCATTCCTTCAGAGGGATACTAGCTGAATGAGTCGACATGCAAAAGGCATGTGGTGGTTTGCAAATACAGAGGATGTTTTTTGAACATTCTGAAATGATTACTTATGAGTAGTCGGGGATTTGGTTTGTTTTAAAGTTGACCATCACTCACATTTGATCGCAGTCTCCGCCTTCAGGTAGGCTTTGCAGCCAGCCTCTGTTGAAAAGAAGCACTGGATTTGGGTTTCGCTCTCATCAGAGCTTGTCAGTAGTGCATTCTAGGATAAATGTGGTCCGGGTTCGCCGATCTGAAAGGGTTAGGCTTAGAGGACGATTCCTGAGCGTCGTGCACGTAAATGCGAATGGACACATTTTATGAAATGCCTCAGCGTCTTCTGGCTTATTGGACTGCCTGTGCCTGGCAAATAGTCTCGCACCGCTGTCAAGAAGCCGACGAATCCTTCTTGGAAGAGGAGAGTACAAAGAGATCATTATCAACTTGCGTGAAACATATGACAAGTCAACGTCGTGCAAGATGCGTTTTACTCGTTGGTATTCTAAGGCGACTGAAGTGAGGTCTACATAAAGCTGTATGAGATGATTTCTCATACTACCAAAGCCGGCCCGGCAAAAATTGCAGACCAACTGCTTCGCAATCTGCTTCACCAAGTGACATGAAATCAAAGACCAGAATCAAATACTCATTGTGGCCTAAGGGAACCTCAATAATAACCTGATCGACGCAACGACTAAAAAGTGTACAGTGGAACTCTGCGGTAGCTGCTCCAAGACGCTGCCACGCTATCCAGTGTTTAATGTGTAAACAGTGGTTTCACTGTGGGCGTGAATAAATCGTGTCATTCAAGTTGTGTAAGGCGCTAAATCAAGACCGTTCCGATTTTATCCGTTTTATATGCAGTGTCATCCTAATTTGCTAGACCTTTTCGTCAAGCCGTACCGGTGTTGAAATTACCCTAAGCGCATTTGAAGAGGAGGTGGCTGCTTGATTAGTTACCCGTCAACGATCGTCTTTGCGCCGTCACACTGGAATGTGTGACTAGAACGTATTCAGATGTTTGTCACAAGTACCGTATTTTTGTTGTTGCGACTTTTGCTCTCACAGACTGTGGTCCGGATGCGGACAAAGATGATTTTTATCACCAGCTTATTAACCTTCTGCATATCGCGTAGCGCACAGGCCTTCTAATTCTGGCTGCAAACTTCAGCATTCAAGTGAGCGTGACTTAGATCGTCCACACTCTTGCAGTACTCGTCGGACCGACAACTGTGAACTTTGTTGCATCTGATACCAGCCTGTTTTTGGTGTTCGAGACGTTAGTGCGCCGTCTGGTGACCCCAACTGCCAAGTCAGTCTCAGGCACAGATAGACTACATAACCGTCAACTGTCCGTGACTTGGCTGTTTCTAAAATCGTGATTCTGCTTGAAGCACTTATGTGTATTGCGATCGTGCACCGAGTTTCTCCCATTTTCTATACGTCCTTTGACGGGAAGGCATCTCTCCATCATATTCATTTACTTAAACCAAAGGGAACGCGAGCGTATCAAAGCGCGCTTGCCTCTAGCTTGGGATTTCACCTGCCGGACGACATTGAAATACACTGAACACATCTGTTGCATACGTGTGGTACTACTGCTCGTTCAGGTGCCAGCCGTTTGGTTTCTGTGCACTCGTTCGAAATTCTCAACGCTGGTCGGATTACTCAATCCAGCATCGAATACAGCTCAGCACGCAAGACTAATAATAATAATACTATGAAAGCAGCTAAGAGCGGGTCCCGAAAGGGATGGTAGACGCAGCACGCTATCTAGATGGAACGAGGCACTACTACCTGAAACTCCCCGAACTCTTCCATTTCACCCTAACAGCGCGTAGCAAGAGGCCAAGTGTGAGCGAAGTAATCAGCGAAGCCAGTATTGAGCCTATCCATAACCTTCAATGACGCCTAGAACGTTGAGCTTGGCACTCCCGACAACAGTTTAGCTGGCGGCCCCCGCCAAGCACCCCATGTGTTCATCGGCCTGCTGACTTTTCTTCATCCTCCGAAGCAGAAGTTTCACTTGGCGTGAAGGTTTTCGAGTCTGTGGTAGCACTGGTCTCAAACAAACTCTCCTTCTCTTTCTACAGAGGGAGTTCAGCCTCAGTCAAATAGCTGATGATTCTGCCCCGGGACACTTTATGTAATTGAATTCGTTCTAACTAACTAGGTTCGTTCACTATTGCCCTCATTTTTTAAACGATATCACACACACTTCATGTAGCAGCCACCGAGGGATTGGTTCACTTCTTATTACATCGAAGCCGTCGAACCGTCGTGGACTGAACGTAATAGGCGAGCAAGATATCTGCGCACAAGAAGCTGGGTTTTATCCCTGCCGTGGCTGTACATACCCTGTCTTCCTACTCAACTGTTTGTTTGAATTCCACCCTTCATGTGGATGGCCGACGATTATTGTCTGTGTAGACATCGGTTTGGCGCTTGGTTCAGTTGTCAGAGCTGCAACCTGAGGCTGTCTATTGAGAAGGGTTGCGTCCGAGAAGCATGTGAACATTTTTTACTATGAGGCTTCGAACCGGATTACGACTTATGACACTGTATCATCGGCCTTAAGCATCTCGAGCGGAGTGTGACAACATTGTCCAGCCTCCATTTTTCTATTCACCTTTGCGGTAAACGAGATTCTATACTGTGACTTGACGGACTGGGAATACAATAGTGTGGAATCGCTTCCAGGCAACCGATTCAGAGACAGAATATGCAGACGACACCGCTCTTTTGCATGAGAGTTCATGGAAAGCCCAGATTAGAGGCTTCAGTTTGCTATGGCCTTTGCACCTTCTAATTGCAGTGGGCTGCTGCAAGACTGGCCGGAGTCCACAGCTGCTCTTACCCTTGATGGTGAACCGTTAAAGGTGGTCGTAAAGTCCATGTGCCTTAGGAGCTACATCAGCGCTTGTGCAATACTTGATGAGATCACGTCTTATACCTAAAGCTTGGGCGGCGTTTCCCACCCTACGCAATCTGTGGCGCTGACGTAATGTAGAGCCAGATGTGTTGTTATTGTAGGGGTATTGTGTGAGTGCGAAGCCCGATCCATCCGTGCGGATGTTGTTCACAGAGTATCCCCGTTTTGACTGTTTGTATCTTCGAAGCATCAGAGGCGTGTGACAGGAACAGTATCAGCGTTGGCGAATTTCGCGGACATGTCTACGGAATGGACATACTCTACCGACAGCTTTTCCGCAAGCTTTGCTGGCCTGGCTTAATCTTACGAATGACAACTGACCGTTTGCTGCACTGTGCCTTGTTTTCAAGCGGTGAGTGGTGTATGACGTAATATTTCAATCGCCAGTGTGTGGCGTATTTTTGGGGCATGACTGCATTGACATTGAAGTCTGGTTTAGTGAGTCATTCTTGGTTTTCTCGTTGGGTTTCAGACGATGATGTTCGTACTTCGTTGAGTACGTTGTGTGGTATGTAGAATGATGGTGGTTGATGGCGCTTGTGTTCAGAATCCATGTTCACGACCGCATCATCTTCCTTCTGTTTACATCCCTCTCATCGCTCCTAACCCCTTTCACTTCTTCCCAATTATTGTTGTGCGTTCGTCGTTTCATGTTTTTTAAGATAAATATTTAATGTGGGTCATGCGCACTCTTCGTTGGTTTTGTCACGCACTCCGTGCGCTGGCCGAGAATGTGTCGCACCGCGCCATGTTTTCTCTGATTGTTAGGGGTTAGAAGAAATCGCTGGGTGACCAGGAACTGATGAAAACCTTGAGCATACTGCTGAGAAAGTTTGGTAAATGCCCTTTGCTTGGATGTGGATTTCGCGTTCATTCGCGCCGTTGGTGGGTCTCATTCTCTGACGCGGCAGTGTTGTAGTCATTGGTGAACTTGTATCCTCAAGTTTGTTACCTCTTCTTTCTCCTCAATCTCCGTCACTTTCCTTCTTCTCTTTTTCATTCTCTATACTCTTCTAACTTATCACTCCGCTATTACGTGAATCAGCTTCAAGATCAACTTTAGCCCAAGTCTTACTTATGGGTACGGTTAAAAACCGAAGCTCATTTTTGTGGCCAGAGTTTACTTGGATCGCTGCTTCATTCGTTAATTGGAATCCATTTTTTTAGTTTGTTTGCAGCTTTATATCTATCAGTTAGCTAATGCGTAGACCGCCACACGTTCACCCACACATGTGCCTACGTTCACCATAAAGATAGGTTTGCACCTTCTGTCTGTTGTTTCAGCATCCCACGTCGGTCAGGAAAAACATTGGCCAACAGCTGTCTTTGTAGTACAGATTCCCTTTCTGGAGAAGCGGTACTCTAAAAGTCTGTCGCTCCTACTTCTGTTCGCTACTTGTTGAACCCACTGAAATTAAGTTCCGTCATGGAACCAATGAACGCTGTGCGACTCGTGCCGGTTTGGCCGATCAATGCAGATGTTTTCATGAAAGAGAATCCTGAGTGTGATGGTCGCAATACAGTCGTTGCGATTTGGGATACAGGCATTGATCCTAGTGCGGCGGGGTTACAGGTAACTGCTTTGGACTGTTCAGGTAGCTGTAGATAAAACTTCGCACGTAGTGCTATTTTGTTGTCAGCTTCCGGTGTCGATATTCCATTATACTGTACGATTTGCCGAATATCTCTTGTTTTTGACATTTACCTACCCAAACTGTGTTCCTAGACCATATCCAATATGACCCAGTGTTCTGAGGACATTTGGCAACAAAACTTAATGACGGCCCCACACTAGGGAATGTGGTTGCAGGATTGAAGTGTTGATTGCCGTGCTGGCCAAAGAAACTGTTTACTGACCCCCTGGTAGGTGTAGGTTAACTCGTTCGGGATTGTTTTCACCCATCACGTTCAAGGAGATATCTTTATACCCAAGCTCAGTAAATATTCAGAACTAGCCTGCATCGACATACTACTCAAAGCGCAGTGCGAACTCGTAATCTTTTGTAAAATACCACAGATAGAGATGAGAAGCGTGCGGTTTTGTCGTTCTTTTATGAAAGTAAGCATATTGAAACTGCAGTACGTGCACAACGCGTTAATCATTTGAGTTCTTCATGACGTGACCGTTTCTCCTTTCGCATTCCGGAGGCATTCGCTGAATTCCTCGATGATCCTTGATTGATCTTTTCTCTGACCAATGTGGTTAGAGACTCTCCAATGCTGTCATCACATCTCTTATTATAGAACTGCCGCTTTGTTGACTAATGCTGATAAGATACTGGGTCATGTGTCGACTGGACGGCGCGGCCTATTTGTGTTTGCTGTCTGACTGTTGGCCTTAGATTGAAGAATTACTGAATTGAGGACGTTTTTACATCTCTTCTGGAAGTTTGATTTCGCCAGTTATTGTCCAATTCGATACCCTTTTTGTGTGATTCGACATTTAACTGGTTGATTGGTTAATAAATGTTATGATTTGTGGACAATGTCTTCAGCAGTTTATGCACCATATGTTACAAAAGCTTTTCCAGTCTAGGAATCGCCTGACATATGCACACATTAGTTAATTTGCTGACTATTCGCAAGATAGGAAATACACCGCTTGTTTGGTTCTTCTGTCTAGAGGTATTTCGGTGGTGTTCTCCGTTTTAATGAGATGCGGAGTACGAGCAATTTTGATCGCGGTATAGATGTCGAATTGTCCCTAGTCCTTCTAGATTCCGTGAATCATAGCCATTGATTTTATCTTGGTTCAGTTCAACGCACGGGCTGAGTAACTGACAGAGGTCAAAGCTTTCAGATTCTTGTACTACACAGACATTAAACGTTCTGACTTCCAGGTTTTTCCTTTTGACTACTCAACACAGTGCCATAGCTCTGCACGCGTATCTACTTTGGTTGCGCTTTAGGGGACAATCTTTATTTGAGGCCTTAAAAATGGGCACAGTTCTGTTGTTTTAGAGTGAAATATAATGAAGACGCTACCGACAATGTGTGAGTGAGGTCGATAGCTGGAATGACTATAATCCTAATAATCAGCGTACTTGTGATGCGAGAAAAAACATCGGCATTCATATAGGCAGCCGATGGCCGTGGTCTTTTTGGACCTGTGGGCTGCATTCGATTCAGTTGCTCGTAACGTTCTCTGGAGCTGTCTCCTTCGCAAGGGAGTACCAGAGAAATACGTGAATCTATTGAGATCGCTGTACGCTCACTCTGCAAGCAGAGTGAGAGTTTATGG
>QNGE01003261.1:54180-64928 GCA_008508345.1 Paragonimus westermani | reverse complement strand
TGTCGCAGTCAATGGCGTACCTGTATCCATACCATTTCTAGTTCTTCCATTCAGTCTTCTTCAATCTTTTTTGTCCTTCGTAGTAATCTTTCCTTTTAGGATATTCCACGTCACTGTTGAGGTGAGCGGCGGCCCGAGCCACAGTACCTTTTGGTCAGGCTCATGGCTGTTTTTGTGATGATGATGATGCGAGAAAAGTAACCTTAAGTACTGAAATGAAGAGTTTAAAGAAGACTGTTACGGGTGCCCTGGACACTGCCTGTAACCAGTTAACTCGGGGAAATATTGACTGAGATGGACCACTTTGTGCTTGACTGTGGCTCTTGCGCTGAATTGCTGGGCCAGTTTACTTTCAAATTCATTTCGCATTGTTGCATTGTCCTATTTTGTCTGTTTGGTACTCTAGTATACCCTTTTTCAAATGTGATTGTTACAGCTGTGGAACTGCAAACTTAACTCCTAGCGACTACTTGTTGAATTCGCCTGTTGAACTTTGTGTACGCAAACAGTAGTTATCGTGTCATATTGAATTACATAATTGACGGTTGTTGGAAAATCTTCCCTGTCCCCTTTCGATCTTGAATATTGACAGAGCGGTATTTATGTCGGCCACAAATTCAATAGCATCTCATGCGGTTGTTACGCTGCCGAAGCATGTTATGCAGAAAGTTTCTAAGGTGGTTCATTAGAGACGAGAATTACGATTCACATGTTTTGCTTACCAGGGCAAGCACAATTTCGTTGCAAGCACCTTCTGAGTACAATTTTCGCGTTCACTTCCAGATGGACGCAATTTCAGTTGAATGCAGCAAACATAAAAGGAATCCACCTGCGGAGTCCTCTCAGTTTCTGATACATGCTTTGTAACTCACCTACAGAGGATATGGCGATGGACATTCAGTTGCCATTTCTGATCTATTCGTCCATATTGACTGATAAGCGTTTTTTCATGTGGCCAATGATTTTTGCTCTGTTTGCACACTGATTGTAGTAAATTGTTTTTGGGTTTGGCAAAAGTGAGGCACGTCACCGTCCTTTTAGATATACGGTGACCGGTGCTACAACGCGGTTACAACAACAACGGTAGTTCAGCTGAATGAGTTGCTATGAATTTCTCGGCTGCTATAAGTTTTCTTCCGGCAATACCATTTTTTTCGAATTTGTCACGGAAAAGATATCACATCTCTAGGTATAATGATTGTGATTGACAAAACTGTTCTCTGCCAAATACTTTCTCATGTGAGGAGGTTGGAGAATTGGTATTATTTCACATCGAACACTACTCACGTTTGTTCGCAGTATGCACTGTCACCCAGACCTTTCGGTTGGTCGGTCCACCTCGGAAGTAAACACCGGACTCGATTTTCGCTCATTGTTAGTGCATATCCTCCTGTGGACCGGAATTTGCACTTCGACCCCTGTGTGTGTGAGTAAGCGTGTTAGTCATCCATTACAAGGAAAGATCTGGATAGAATAACCAGTCTTTGAAGCTGTAGTCTTTGGAGGGAACAAACCCATCATTACCGTCGTGTTCACTACAGGTTCTGAGCTACTAGTCGCATAGTGCCATTCTACTCTGAAGCCGTCACTTGTAGTCACCATTGACAGCAGGAAATGAAATAATGACAGCTTGTTGTAACGGCTCATGATTGTTGTTCCGTGTTGATAGTCTGCCGTATTTTTTGAGTGCCGACGTTGCCAGTCACCATAGTGAATGAGCTACCATTTACATACCAAGACGGTGTTAGCCGTGACTGCATGTCTAACGTCATACATACGACACTTGTTGAGTTGAACGACTGGAAAACATTCGGGATTCTTAATTTCTATTTATCTATTTGGGAGTAATCGGAATTACATTTTGCTGTCTTCAGGTCACTCCTGATGGAAAACCTAAGATTCTAGATATGGTCGACGCCTCGGGCTCTGGCGATGTGCGGATGTTGACGAGGCGTCGGATTGGACCTCATAAGAAGAGTATTCGAACTCTGTCTGGACGCAAAGTGACGGTAGGTCTAGAGGGGTGTCTGACCCATTCCCAAAACCTCCACGCTCCTGTTCGATTTTTCTGCTTTTCTTGAAAAAGTCACCTGATTTATTTGTGAATGCACACCTCACAATAGCTTTTCACTGCAATCCTATTGCTTTAACATTATCTGTAAGGTTATTCGGGAATGAAAAGGCTTTAAGCATTTTTGTGCATTTTGTCACTTAGTTCGCTGCTTTTGATCGTACCTTGCTCTATCGATTATGGAATTCCTTACTGTGTCCATGTATTTATAGATTTATGTTACTGTCCTGGTTTGCACGAAGTTGGATGCCGTCGAGTTTATTAGGGTTGTACAAAAACCACATTTTCATTAGGGACACATACAGTAGGTAGGTGAAAACTTGGATTTGGAATACATCAAAAGACGTCAGCTTGAGAAATGAGCCCATGGTTACTGTGCATATTGACTATTCATTACAGAAGACAGTCACAGAGACCACATATCAGGCTAGTGCGTTTGGGTGGAGGTAAAATCTAACGACGTGGATGCTACGTGGCCCAAATTACTAGGTCTACGGTACTCTAGGGCTTACGAGTAATTTTATCTTCCTAGCATTTTGGTCGATCTCAGTTGTCTCGACAGAGCGCAAGATACGCGGGTCGATGTGAGGCATCATAATCCCGAACAACTCAAGGGTTATATTTGCTCTCGGGAACGGCGTTAGTGTGTTCCATCATTAATTACCTGAGAAGTCATGTGTAACAGTCTGTCTCTCTGAATCATTCAGTGGGTTCCGTGTGACAACTGGGTGAGTTGGTCAGTAAGTTTAGCTGTATTTTAGTTGGCTATTGGTGTGACCCCATAGTTCAGCTGTTAAGAACACATGGTTCCCATCGATGATCTGGATCCACTCGAAGCCAGTCTCCCTTCAACTATTTCTCTTCTAAAATATTCTTGATTATTGGGTCAGGATTAATCCGACTACCTACAATCACCAACATGAATCTAGCGATTGACGGTACCGGAAGTATACGTGAATCCGGAACGAGCGCGTGGCGCAACGCCGTTCAATTCGGAATCCATTCCTTTTTACCGATTTTACACCCATGGGAATCAAATGAGCATTGAATAAAACATTGTGCATGTGCTAGACGCATCTGTTCATTTGATTGTTTTGTCGACGAGTTTCGACTGTTCACAACTACGTTAAAGGAACGTGGATACCTGATACGACTATTCGATAGACACAGCAAGTTACGGAAATCGGTGAACAGTCACCAATGTGGGAAAGCAGAATGTCTGGAGCATTCTACTCTTCAAGGATAATAGTGTCTCGCTTTTGTCCATAAGAAGCCTGGTCCCACCAACCAAATCATCGACGGAAGTCACAAACCACCATGATCTTTACTCAAGGAACAGTAACTTGATGTAAATCCATACTGTATTTCTAAGTTTCAACTCAACTCCAGTGAGAGATGTATCACTGGAACCGACAGATGTTTGGGTTCTAGGATGAAGGTACGTTTGCCAAAGTGAGTTCAAAATGTGCCTGCGCAGCCTAAAGTATCCATTTCGGACACAAAGTCCCCACACATCGTCAGTTGTCAGACACCTATTGGCCACAGTTCATCGGACTAATCTGAATTCTACAATCAAGATTATAATGCAACACACTAATTTGTGTGACGCTTTTTCATTGGGGTTGTTATTGTTAGCTCTCTGAAGCCTGACAGGAACGGTGCACTAGGGTTCAGTGAAATTACCAGCGTACGTATCTCCCAGCTACACTAGTGGTCTATGTTTTGTCGGCTTTCCTTTTGTTACAAAAAGGTCTATATGTAATGCTAACCTCTACGATGCATCTGCCATGCTGGAATGCGTCAAAACCGGTAAGAGAGCAGTAGACATAGGTGCCACAGACTTTTCAGTATCCAGACAGCTTGCAATTCTCCAAATGCTTACTGTCCAAACGGGCGTATCAACTGTCCTTCCAGATACCGTCACACTGGCAACCGACCGATGGTTTTATTCGCCTTGGGACTAAACTGGCCTCAGAATTGTTTCCTCGAAACTTACTTCAACGCCTGCGGTCTCATGAGAAGGAGAACGCGTGGGGACCTTGTCTAAAACAGCTGGCTGCCAACTTGGCTGCACAGTCCGCAGAATTGGAGACTGGACTCAACGAATCCTCCGATTCGGGGGCATCAAGTAAGACGGTCTAGTACCAGTGAACATCAAAGTTTTCGTGCCTGTTTTATCTTAATGTGCTATTTAGTTTTTTTCTGACTGTATTCGTTAATCTGTCTGTGGTTAATCATGTAACTTTGACCCACTCTTTGATCCTAATGAATTAAGCAGGTAGCTTTTATATGTTGTTTTACTCATTACATTTACGTCACTTGTTCGTCCCGCAGGTGTAGAAAGATCAGACAACGAGGTGTCAAAACAGCCTGAGATTGTTTCAACCGGTCAGAAATATGTTGAAAATTCTCCCCGAAATACTGCATCAGATAACCTAACCAAACGAAACTCACAACGGAACAAACTAAATCAGAAAGGGGCACTCCATGGATCTCCCAAGGTATGAGTTTCGTTTCGAATTTATTTATGCTATAAAGTTATCCCTGTTAATGTGTGTATGCAAAAAGTAAAGCCGTTCTCTTCTTCCATTAACTCTTTAAGGACGAAGTTGCAATGTTTGCCATCCTAATGTATTCCACAAAGTTAAAAAAAATTCAGCAATCTCGTATGTTGACCTACCAGTTCGATACACAAAGTTAACCTGCTCCTCACTGAACCCATGCCTGACTCAACCCGCTGATTGCTACATGTGTTTGACTTCAGAGTACAAGTCATGTTCGAAATCCATGTGGAACTCCCCTGCGGAGAAACACACGAGCCTAATCGAATATCTACAAATGAATTTAGGTTAGTGCCGACACTATTGCCGTCTAAGTACGAGAACAGACGAGTTTCTGAATTGCTTACGAGCGTAGTGAACGCTAAATTCGTATGTATATAAAGAGCTTCTAGTAAGGAACGATGTGAGCGTCACCACTGCTATTTTTCTCTCGCGTTTCACCGGACGAGACGTTTTTGTTAGGCGTGAATGTGTCTAAACACAAATACTCTTATTTGTTGCCAGTCAACTAGCCATTTGCCGCTACATTGACGGAGGAAGTCCAGAATGTATTCCTAAGAGGTGTTATGAGTGGGAGTGTTTTCGCGAATTCGTACTCCACTCACTGTGTCTCCTGAGTTCAAGGTTCCTCGGTGCTATCGACACTGACTGCTAATTTCACTGCTGTAAGCTCACCGCTCCTGCTCAGATTTGAATTGTCTTCCACCGTCACTCTCATATGTGGCTTAGTCCATCACATACAGACATTTGTCGCTTGATATAGAAACCTGAAATACTTTTGGCAAGATGCTTGCAACATTTCTTCTGGGCGCTATTTCGCAATGCTTGTCACTATCTACAGGGCCACCAACTTCATACGTGTCGAGAAAACGGTCATCACAAACATGTATAAGTGACCATGTTTAGTATGTCAGACGGTGAAGTGTTTGATGACATGCTTGCAGCCGTTGTGCCTTACAGGTTTGTGCGCCACAGACAGTCAGTAGAAAAGGAGGATCGACAGTTTGCTGGACAGTGGTTGATCATGGCGGAAACGTAGTAGATAACAGTAGCTCTTAATGACAATTTTCAAAGTAGATTATGAACTTTGCCATCACGTTCCGTACAAATCGGTATCCATTGTTTGAATCTGCTCATCAGCTTTTCGCTCACTGACATTTTCGTCCGGTTATTATGACAGTGCTTCAGTAGTAACTATGAGTGATCGGATTTTGTTACCACTCCTGCTCTTGTCTATGATTGGACAGCATAACGGTGTCTAATACACATTTACCGTTGTATACCATATGGCAGCGCACAGTGTGTAATATAAACGCTGAAAATTTATGTAAATTCTACTGTTGTTGCTTTTTATTTTTCCCTATTGCCTTTAGTTGATTGTCTAGTAATGTTTGACTCATTGTCCCCTGTAATTCAGGCCTCCAATGCGTATGTGAATCGCAGACTGATAATTTCAGTATTCGCTTTGCGCTCTCTCCCACTTTAGTGTTTTTTACTGATTACTGAGTGAACAGTTCTGCTTTGTTGATGCGCGCAGACCATGAGGATTTGGGGTCGTTGGTTTGATCTGGCCCCTACTGTATTCAATGCTCATGTATAAGTTTGTTCAGGCGGATACCACTCACTTTACTCCAAGTATTGTTCCACAGTAGGACGTCATTACAATGAAGGTTACTGAGCCGGAAAAATACATCAATCTGACTGGCACCTTACTTCTTCTCTTTCTGTGCGCTTCTTAACAGAAGATCTGCGGACCGTACATTGATTACATTTGAAAATAGGTCCACACGGGTTGAGCAGGCCTGGATGCTCTAGTGTTTTCCTTCAGTGACCCGCACTCTTTGGACCTTGAAAAGAGCATTGATCACTGTAGAGTGTTACGAATGATGTATGCCATACCATTCGAAAGGTGACGAAAGAAACATCGCCTTTCGTTGTGATCCTTGTAACGACAGTTTACTTTTAGTGATTGCATATTTAACAAATGTTTGTGGTTTCTGGGACCGTTCGCATAAATCCGTCTGCATGTCATGTGGAAAACTGACCAGTAATTGTTATAGTTTTCCTGATCGTTACGTCTTACTTGTCATGCGCTTCCTCCTCGACGCTTGCCTTTCTTTCGTCTGTCTCTCTAATAGCCACCGGTGCATTCCATAGTGTTATGCGAACATCACAAACATAGAGGACAAGTATGCAGTATGCATAATCTTTCAGTCTTCAAGCCAGAAAGCTTAAACAATATCAGGAGGTCCTCGTCTGAATTATGTTTGGCAACATTGGAGGTTATATGGGCCGTTTTTCCCTCTGTTTTTCGTGAAAACCCACAGCGTTCGAAACATGATATAATGGTTAGGACTGAAATTCTGTCTCATGCCGCTACCAGCCACCGGATTGCACCACGTCGGATGAAACCATGTAGGTGATGCAGTTTGATATGGTCACCAACAGTTCCAATAGCTGATGCTCGCGAGTCCACCACAAAGGTTACGTGTAGTGGCAATTGTTCCTCACGTATCATATTGGATAACGCACGAATTCGAAGGGTGAACAGTTGTTACCATAGTTTAAGACAAGGAGACATGCTTTATGTGATTCATCTGGAGTTCCCTGTTGACGGAACGGTTGTTGTGCAATGTGTATGCTTTTTTGTTTTCAAGGGCCAAAGGTAGAGGAAGATTGCGGGCAGCATCCATGTGTTTGTGTTAGCATTGTGACTTACGAAACATTTCAACTCCGTTGACACTGACATTAGCTTTTCTCCACCTGCAGTATTGTGGATTCCTCGTTACAAATTTTTCCTCCTTAACTTTCCTCTGTTTTTCGGAAGTATAAAAAATGCATTGTCATCTGGTGTCCTTCCGCTTTGAGTTGTTAATGACCTGCCCATTGCTTCATAGAGGCTACAGACGCATCTGTGCTTTTTTCAAGACACTGTTCTAAGCAACCTCGTGAGACAACTGTAACTTTCCAGAAGTGTAGACGACACCTCGTTGACCCTCATCTGTAGCAGTGGATTAGACACCGTCTCACTTCTGGCCTCTACTAACCAACCACTTAGATTTCGCTTAAAGTCTACACGCGCATCTTCCTGGCTTTGAAGCAATTCACGCTTCTCAGACACCTAAACTCCATTAACTGCTCAATTCTTGAAAACGAGCAATTGTTTTGCTGATTTCTGCGGTGGGCTCAGTTTTGTCTACTTCCTGTGCATACTGGAACGAGCCGTCCATTTTTCCCTTGAATTTAAGATACTTTTTTTGTGCCCGGCAATTGCATATCATCTAGTTTACTGTGCTGTGGATTCTCAGCACAACCGGTTTGTAGGGTACCCCGTACGCGCCTTCCCAAGTTGATTCATTGACGATCAATCCCACTTTTATGCTTGATTATACTGGCCCCTACTTTTGACGATTGGAATCGTTCATAAGCTCACTGCCTATCGCTCATCGTTGGCGTGAAGCTTATTGTGGGTCAATAAATAATGCAAGGTTTTGTTCGCCGTAGTGGCCGCAATTCTAATGGTATATGGTAATTAGTGGTGATCAGCGCGTTGAGGTTGTGGTTGCCAAACTGGTGGTCGTTGGTGGGGCCATTGCTGCTCGGAGACGGTTATTGTAGTAAGGCTCTAGTCTACCGGAAGATTTTGGTCAAATTTAAAAGTCCCCCTCAGGTCTGTGAAAGGTGTTGCTAAGGTATAACAGCACTACCTCATTCGATTTTCAGTAACATCTTTATGAACGTTCGTTGATACGTAAAGTCAAAAGCAAATTATTGGATCCGCAAAGACGTACGATACATTTCGCGCCTTGCCCCAAAAAGCAATAGTTGCAACATCTATAGGTGAAGGTACATTTGTCACTCAACTGTGAAACACGTAATTTATGGATATGTCATCGATACTTGACTGAATCAGAAGAATACGTTGAATTGTAACATGTAATCCGCCAGGCACTACCTTTTTTCTCATGAACGGTCTCGTTGTTGAACGCAGCTGTAGCATTAACAAGGTAACTGCTATCGAAAACTTAGAGAAACGTTGAGTGGAAGAAGACTTACGTGTTGGCAGTACGTGTTACCGGTCGTTTTGTATGCACGATTGCCCTTCTCAGAGAATTGCTGTCATGTTTCAGTTACTAAATCAGGTACCATGAAAAACAGGAACAGGAACCAATGGATTGAATTGAAGGGAATAAATCACAGTATAGTATAATAGAATCAACGGAATCTGGAGTGATTTACTTGAAAGCTTAATCTCATTCTAGTACATTTGAATTTCCAACCAACGCGGATGGTTTGGCAGCAGAGAATCGTGATGAACTCAAATTCATCATATTCACTGTCAGCTTTGCACTGTACCCATGGGTACGGTGAGTCAGACTGCCATTGATCCTGATATGAAGGGACAGTTTGGTATACAAGTAGAAGTGTTTGAACGAAAAAGGCGAAGAAAACCAGTGAATTTTCATGAACACAAGGAAGTAAGGCCAACTTTGCTGATGCTAAAAGACCTGAAAGAGAGAGGGAAAGTGGATGCTGTGTGATAGTTTAGTCATGCCCTTGAAAAAGAGGTCGAACTGAAAGTTTTTGCTGAATCTCAAGCAATTTCCAGTAGAACTTATTTCGGTCTTCTGATTGATTTTTGCAAATCGGAATATCTTCTCATTTGATGTGCTACACAAACAACGTTACATTTGATGGCGGCAGTGGATTCACTGGAAAGCCGTTACATATGTACAAGTACGTAAAATATGGGAGTTCATATGGTTGTCTCTCTTGTCTTTGTGGATTTGAGTTGAAACAATATCTGAGAAAGATAGCGAGTGTCTAATTTTGGGAGCTTGCGAAGTGTTTGTGAATTGTGGACTGACTCTAGCGCGCAACGCTCATTGAATATGTGCAGCAAAGGTTATTTGATGCCTGTGTTGTGATGTGTAAGGTCTAACAAGTTCTGTTCAGTCCAGAATACGGAGTTGTTGAGGTCACAATCCAAACAGCAGCGGCGTACGGCTGGCACATCACCCAACATGCTTGACGTAGAACCTGGATACGGTGATTCTGTTGTTTCGTCCTTGTCACCAAGCGTGAGCTTGTTATTGCCAGAAGTAACTTGTTATACACAACGAACTCAGCTCACTGTGACTCACATGACCCATGGCTACGGATTTTGACCATATAACCCTGCTTGTTAGCAAACTTGTTGCCTGGTATGTTGGTGATACTCATGACCCGTTTGATGTATGTTATGGTGTGGGACCCAGTATCTAGGATGCAGACATGCACCCGGCTCATTAAGCAAGCTTGTGGCAGTTTAGTGAGCGTTAGTGGCTCAAGTTTTTTCGAGCTGTTTTCCATCCTGTACATTCCGTTGTGATCAACGTAGATGTATTTTGGGGTAGTTAATTAGCTGGTTATAATGCCAGTTTCGTTGTGCGTATATTTGTTACAGTGTGTACAGAACACTATGTTGAAACAGCTATATCCCGTCAATAAACTAAACAAAACAGTTAGAAGACCAGCATTGACAGATGCTAGCATTTCTTATTGACTCGTCAGTACCAAATAACCAATAATACGGAATACTTTCAATTTGACTTCCACAACACTTGGGATTGGGTATGAACAGAGCAACGAACAACACAAACGAAAATTTCCAATTGTGTGATGCGATTCACACTCACTGCGACTTACTCCCATACATCAAAACCGTATCAGAAATGACCGCAAGACTACTGAGAACACACGGCATCACCCTAGCGCACAAGCCAACAGCAACATTACGAAGGATACTATCAAAACCAAAAGAACAATCCAAACCCGCCGACAGAAGTAACGTCATTTACAAAATCCAATGCAATGACTGTAGACAACACTACGTCGGCCAAACCGGACGGAAATTATCAACACGATTACATGAACACGAACTGGCCATCAAGAGGCACGATCAGTTTTCCCTGATCTCCGCCCACGAGGACGAAACTGGACACGCTTTCAACTTGAACACCGCAGAAATCCTTACTCAAGCAAATACCAAACATGCAAGAGAGTTTCTCGAAGCTTGGTACTCATCAACCGGTTCAATAAACAAACACATCGAACTAGACAAAATCTATGAACCA
>QNGE01003261.1:18750-53583 GCA_008508345.1 Paragonimus westermani | reverse complement strand
CGTTACGTAGACATGCAAATTATTGGGCTAGTGAAACGTGGGCGGTTGATATGGTTGAGACACAACGAATGCGTCCACACCAAAAGTTTTAAACGAAATTCGGCTGATAGGAATCCACTTGTTACCGAGTATCTTCTGACCTACGTGGTTGTGGCTCCGTTAACCTCATTTTTAAGTCACATCTGGTGTTCACTTCTGAAAGGAATACCTAAAGCGACGAACGTTCTTATAACCCTGGTCATCGTCGGACATTGTTTATCTATCGGCAAATTTCCTTGCTGTCCTCGAAAGCCAAAGTGTCCCGCGTGATTACTTCCTCTTTAACCATGTGCAGCTCTCTAACCTTATCGAGTTAAGACGTCTCAATGTCACTTTAAGATGTCCCGAGGCGGTTAACTGGGTTTCAACAGTAAATTGGGTCACACGGTTAGTGTGAATACGAGTAGGCAGGAAAATACCGGGATTGATTGGTTCTTACCGCGTGAGAAGACGCGATCCCACCAGACACAGAGAGGAAAGAAATCTAGCTCGTCCGGGCCCAGTGACCTGGGAAATCTTAAATTCACATCAAGATATCTTAAATAGGAAAAGGTGTACATCCGGACCGACATAATTCGGATCCTCGGTTTCGGATTTCAACCTACTTATAGCTTTCTGATATCAGTTTGGTCGCTTCGATTGCGGTCTTCTCATTGTCGTATCGGCAGATCCAACCTGGGACAATTTTCGACCCATTGATACTTTCATAGGAAACTTCAGTCGTCGTGCTGTTCGGTGTTTGAACCATCTCATGCTGGCTGCCAAGGTGACAAATGATGCAGCCTGGTGCCGTTTGCTTTTAAGACTGCATATCGATCACCGCTATTGCTGTATATCCGTTCATTGAGCCTGCGAAGTCTACTTTCGGTGGCCTCCATGGTTGTACTGGCTACGGTAAGGTGCCAGGTGAATTAGGACTCCCAGTTTTTGTTGACATGGTCCATGGACGATACCCTCCTCAATTTTTGGCTACCATACGTAGTTTCCGGATGCACACAGTGCACCTCCTCTAAAACTGTGTTCATCATCCTTGTGGGTACGATAGTGCCACCTTCTTATGGTAAAAATCCACCCTGTAAACTAAGTTCGTTTTTGCATATGTAATTGGGCCAAGTTGCAGTTGTTTGGAGCGTCCATTCGTTTCCCAATTGCCGTTTTACTTGTGTTATTATTTTTATTCTCTTCGGTTTCTCTCCCACCTGACCAGTAGACACTCAACATTTCTACACATTCCATCATGGTGGCCGGCTTGCTAGGAAGTTCGGAATGTGCGAGAAATCTTAATGCCAGCCGGCTGAACGCCTCATCCGTGAAATTGATTCTACTACAGACATGCCATATGACAAGCTCTGGGGTGTTGTTGCAAGATTGGCAGGGCCGTGCTACATTTCTCACACTTGGTGATGAGCCGTTGGAGGTAGTTTAGAAGTTGATATACCTTGGGAGTTGTGTGAGCACTAGTGGAATGCGTGATTGGATCAAAAATCGTGTAGCAATGGCTCAGATGGCGTTTGTCAGCTTACGCAATCTGTGGCGTTGGCATGATCTCACTGTCTCTGTGAAAGGCCGAGTGAATAATGTCACTGTTGGGGCGGTCCTGTTGTGCGAAAAATGTTCATAGAATTTGCATTTTCGACCATCGATGTCTCCGAAGCACTAGCGGCGTGTGGTGGGAGCATCTTAGCAGAAATGACGAAGGCCGCGGACGTGTCTTCGGAACGGATAAACCCTGTCGATCCTTAAGCACACTACTCTCGTTTCACGGGCTTCGTTAGCTTGGTAACATTCTTCGAATGCTAACTTATCGCCTGCCATATCATGCCTTGTTTACGAATGGTGGTTTGGATTGAAAATGGCAGCCTTGTGGCCAGTGTGTGTGTTATTTTAGAATCATATCAAAACAAGTGCTCGTTTGTTGGAGGAATGTTTAGCTTCGTTTGATCGGTATTACCTTCCGTTGGAAATGGTTTACGACTGTTTTGTTTTCTACGATGGATCCAATTGGCTGTAAGTCTTTCTTTTTGCTATAACTGAAGACACTGAGACTATCTGTGCGTATAAATGTAATCAGTTGGATCGACGCCATTCACGGTCATTATGCAGTCACTAGACTCAGAAACCGTGTATTTGTGTGTGTGTCATATGTATCGTTACGTAGACCTTATTAGCCAATCAAGTGGCTAACCAGCATTGGCCGGCTGGACAGAAAGGCCCCACTGGCACACCTCCCGGTCTTATTCCTTCGGGTTTACACTGGATATGTGGTGTGTTGGTGGAACTGCAATTGGTGCAGCGCAAGCCAGTTGCAGTGACATATAAGCGCAGGCGTCCTTTGGCTTCGGTCACTGTGACAGGCTAATCCGAATCGGATGCCGCCAACCGTGTGTTTGTGGGGATTCGGGGTACGAAAGCACTCCAGGCTTTCTTCTTTAGGGTGCTCCTATTTTCCGTTGGAGCTGGATCTCCCAAAACAAGTGAAAACTTCTACGTTGATTGGTTAGTTTTAGGACTTAATCGGAGACGAAGGTATTCAAAGTGGTTTTCCAAAACTTCATTTCCCCCGTTTCGTTTGAGATCCAAATGTTAGTAGCTTAGAAGTGATGTATTCTGCTTCTCCAGACCGACTCCTGTAATTAGCAAACTGTTCAAGTATACTCTAAAGTGATATATGCTGTTTAGACATATTTCAGTTGTGTGTTGAAGAATATCACCGAATTGAACTGTGGTATATTGATACAGGGGCCTAATGAGTCACTGTAGTTGTGAATCTCTTCTAGCGCTCATTCAATTAGGATTGAATTCTCCATCCTAAATTTACGTAAATATTTTCTATTTTCGGAGCAAAATACATTTCAGTGGATAAAATCTCAGTTCGCCGCGACCTTATGATCTTCACAACTTTCCACAATCCTCTCTGCTATGAGCACGGGAGCGATAGTTGTTCTCCAGTGAGAACTTCACAGACGCAATGCGGTCCGGCTTCCATTCTGCATTTACTTAGGAGCGGAACATGTATGCCAGGGAACAGTCTTGACAAATCTCGCTTGAAAATTGGTTGATTAGAGCAGAAGTACCTTACTGGGGTTGGTGAAAGAAGACTGGAATTGTCAGAGTGTGATCTAAACAAGCATTTTTGGTTTTCTTCGGATGCACTCACAGAACGGGCACCTCGTGTAATCCACCATGTCCGGGGGTGTTCACTGCATCACCTTTTGTAATATATACCGGCAACTGGTGTATCTTCTGCTCTTACTTCAGCAAAACATTATGTCAGCCAAGTGGTAGTTTTTCATTCCTATACATCCCCAGCCAATATCGTGTTTGCCTTGAGCTCCGACTAAATGCACCCATCGCTATGTTCTCATTACATAGAGTGACAGCATAGCTAATGACGGTCTGAAAGGCCATCGAACTATCTTCGATCTTCAGGTGAATTTTAATCGGTGGAGCAGGACAGGATCCATTTGAATGTATCACGAATAATTCCAGTTCCGTGGTGCTTAGCCTGAATGTGTGATGAGGGAATGAAATCAGTGCTAGGTGGCTTTTCTTTTGCCATGCATGGAAAATGGTGTCCCTGTGCGGATAATCGGATGAATTGCATCAAAACGTTGACAACGAGCGCTGTTTCTAACTATCTAATTCTCGATCTCTGCAATACTGAGCGTTGCTGTTCAAATTACCGCTATGCACTTGTGGCTCCTCGTCAGATCGCCGTCACAAAAACGGTATATTGTACACAGAATACTTCATCTTCTGGCCTCAATCATGATTTCATCTTGTTGGTTACTACAGATTGCTAATATTGCTTTCCACATTGAACCGTCAATTTGTTTATCCTTGTTGCTCACATTTTGGTTGCTTTTGATCTTTTGCTCTGACTTGCCGTTGTTCACCATTTCTTTTTAGTGCCTGTGTCGACACCAGTCCATATGAACCTGGTAAAACGTTGGCTGACATGCCTCTGCTGATGGACTATTCTGTTAAACGTCAGTACGCTTGTTTTGGTGAAGACAGTAAGTTGGATTTCATGTGTACGTTAGGTTATTTTCTGTTTTTTTTCTCAACTTCCAATATCCTGTTTTACTTTTAATTTATACTTCTAGGATCCACACATTTTAACGAATAATGCCTTCGAAGTCGAACGTTTCTTTCCCCCCCTTAAAATAGAACACTTTTCTTGAGAAGGGAACACCGCCCAAAGCAGTGGTTAAAACTGCTTTCACGGTCGGCCCATCTAGAAAGAAAGCATCAGATTACAGTCTCGTTTTTGTTAAGTTCCATCTGTGGTGCATATCTCGTTTCGGTTTAAAACTGGATTTCGGAAAACAAACCGTCTGAATGCAAATTACCATAACCTGCTAACGGTGTTGAATCGTCGGCTGTCAAATTCCCCGCTCAATCTCCAACAGCTCTTTCTGTGATTTTGCGAGCCTGGAAGTGCGAATCCTTCTGGTCGACACTTTTTCTTCAACGCACAGCGTGCACACATCAGCCTTCGTAAAAGACGGTTAATATAATGATGACAGTGCAACGTCACAATCATCATCATTATCATCAACATCACAGACAACAGTACATTAGTGTTAAGATAGAGACATTAAAGCGAGCGAGAGAAAGAGTTGGGCGTTTCATCTAAGTAATCTCTCAGGCTGATTTGATAATAGTCTGCTAACGCCTTCGTCGTATAGTGCAGGAAGCATTAACAAGAGTTAACAATAGCTTACCATATTTGGTCACCATTCCATAGGTTAAACGGTTGTCCAATAAGAGTTGGAAGTCTCTGTTTATATATTTTTCGTCATGAGTTCGTAGATCATTTCTGGTCCACAGAAATGTATGTACCTCTCTATACGATCTTCAGGGCAAAGGATTTCAGTGAGGGCTCAGTCTCCACAAACTCCTTGGTGACCTAGTGATTAAAATTCAATTATTGCAAATTAAAACCTGTACGGAATGGTTCGAGGATACAATGCTACTGTTGTCGCCTCTGCTTGATGAGGTTGTACGTTTGTTCCATTCTTAAGGCCAGTCAGATTGGCCGAGTTAGAATGTTCTAGTGGTGGTCAAATGTAAGCTTCATAAATGGATTGAAAAACCGTTCACCACATTGTTCTTAGTACCATATTGTCTTTAACCATCTTTTTCGCTGGTTGGAGAAAGAGAGACTGGACGATCGTCTGATTCCTGGCTCCTTTTTAAGCTCCACTTTGGCAGTGGTTGCGTCTTTTTGAACGCTGTTCGTTGTGAACATGTTCCCAGGTTTACCACCAAGAAGCATGTCTGTACACTTGTGGCCATTAGTAGAAAAACGCTGCACCTTACACCATTGCTTTCCCGTATTGGACTCAAGTAAGCTGTGTGGAGACCACGAGAGTTCCGAACATTTAATTCAGGATGATCATCCATATAGATTAAGAATAGTAATCGTCCAAATATCCCGAGCCTTGTGGCACACCTGAAATATGCGCAAACGAGGAAAGATCAGGACCGATCTTGACCTCAGCGTTCTTACTTATGAGGAACGTTGTGGTATTTTTCACCTTTTCCCTATTTAAATTGCCTTCTTATTGACAGGGTTTCGTCTCCACGCAAATCTGCTACTCCATTTTCAAACCCTGAACCGAACAACTTTTACGATTCTGGAATGGTTTCCTAATCCCTCAAGTGCTGTCCTTCATATATGTCATTTATTTTTATATTGTACACCCATACACACACGTGCTGTTTTGTCTTGTCTTGTTCTTCTGCCTCTGTAGCTCAGCTGTTCTATACGGTGAAGATATTTGATGAGGGCAAAACATTGCAGATTGTGACCAACGATAGCGGACATGGAACTCATGTTGCTGCCATGACAGCTGCTTATTTTTCCGATGAGACGTGCGATCGTTCAACACACGTTACGCGTAATGGAGTTGCTCCGGGTGCTCAGTTAGTCAGCATCAAGATATCCGATTCCCGTCTGGGCTCAATGGAGACAGGCATCAGTTTGTTACGAGCTGTAAGTGGAGTTCCGTTTCTTTTTTGACTTGATGCGCGTTCTTAGCTCTGAATATTGACTTTCAAGGCCTTAGGTCCTGATAGTAGCAACGTTGATCATAGAGAATATCCACCAGAGGGAAGAACGAATGGTGTCTTGTGCGTGTGAAGATTTAGTGACAGCATCGAGATAGACACATAGATAACTGGCCATTTCTACCCATTTCTCTAGTGAAACAACTATTCGCAATCTTACCGCGCGATCTATTTTGGTCTTGCTCGATGGTGTGAATGGGGTTTAGTCAGTAACTCTTGGGGAAATTGACTGTACACCATACCATTTCGACCTGCTGCCTACAACTCCCGTTAGAACACCCTTTACTCTGTCACATTGCTCAGAGGTTTCAGTACAACCCGTTTTGGAAGCTGCCTTTATCATACCTTAGAAATTCGCTAATTTGTTAAACGTTACACGTTGGAACCACACTTTAAATAAACCGGTTACCCAGACAGTTTTACTAGGCTTGATTATGAGTTCATTATCGACAGGCATATACCTATGATTGATACGGATGCTTAACATGTATGCAGTCTGTCGTATATGGAACAAATTAGTCATTTATCGTTAGGTAATGAACCTACTTGTTGCACCTATGGCCATGCAGGTAGGCTTCAAGTCACATGGCAGAGTAAGCAGTGGGAACCGGGGTGGATTACGTGGGTGACACGGACTGACAGGGTGAGCAGACGAATACAGTCCACACACCGTCACATATATTATCCGCCTTCCTCTGAAATAGATGAGTTGACTCTATCGACATTGTGTCGTCCTGCATTCGACTCGTGTTCTTCCGTTAGGTTGGTCGCAACACTGCACATCAGTTCCGTTTCGACTGCGGCCGAGCTGTCTTCATAATGTTCCCGGTAGAAGCACGCAGCTTCAATCCGTGTACCTCAGCGAAAAATAACTTGCCGAGAAAAGTACTTCACTTTGTGGGCTGCACAACGGAGTGTTGCCACACAGTGACAGCTAGCTGTTCGATTTTAGAACAGATGACTTCTGAAACATGGAGAATGGCGTGCATCACATATTTCGGCTGAGCTATTCAAAAGATACTTACTGACGAATCGGTTCCTGATTTAACTCCATAAGGTGCGGTTTCTGTTATTAGTAAACAGCTACTCTCAGTGGATAACCGAAGCACGAGGAAAGTGTGGTGGATTGTCAAGCCGGAGGTGCGGGTGCTCCAACTCTCAGCGAAATACAGCGACGGTTTAGCAAGGTACGTCCAAAAGCCCATATCGAGCGGGTCGGGGATAGCATGGGAAACCGGATGAGCCATCGCTCAACTGGATTGGACCAATGGACGAGGCATGGCAGTCAAGATAGGATGAATAACCAGATCAGGGGCACGATTATTCTAACATCCGGAGGAATATCTCGACGTGGTCGTGCCATAGTGAATGGATTGCGGGCAGCACGAGCGACCGGATGAGCCATCGCCCAACGAGATCGGCCCAACGGACGAGGAATGGCAGACGTAAAACGCCGTAACAGGAGGCGTCGGACACACAAACCAGGCCGAAGTGCACACGACGTGAGAGCAGAAACCGGGGTTGTTGTGGGCCGGAATTATGACTCATAAACGAGAGAGCGCACGTGTGGCATGGTTACCAGCGTGTTGGGCAATAAAGATTGTGCTTTATTAGACGCCTTTTCGCCACACTAGTTACGAGCCAGTAGACAAGTTGATCAAATCAAGAACACTACAATCAAGAAGCACGAGAAGATGAACTTGTCACAAGACCGGGACCAGTGAATATGTTGCAAAAGTGCCGGCTGGTTCCATGGTTATTTCGTTAACAGTGGTGTGCATTTTCTTTTCATCATTGATGTGTGGAATACGGCCTATTTTCTGTTGTTAATTCCACGGAACACATTTCCCTCGTTGGATTCACTTGTTGGAAACATCATGTAGTGGCATGTATTTTTGGGGCAAACTTTTGAGTGTTGTGTTTTCAAGGTTCTGCAAGAATATGCCTGATAATAACGTGTGTTTCTTTCAAATCGTGATGAAATTCCTTCTTAGTTAACTACGGTGGATGTGAGTCTTGGAAAGGAAATTGAGAGTTATATTTTCGTTGTCGCCCTTGCACTTTCAGAATTGGCTCTAATTTTATGAGTGTTATCTCGTGTAGAATTCCCTCCTTGGCAACCACAGTTTAATTGCGGGTGTCGTATTGAGGAGCTATTACATTCATAGTTAACTCACTGTCACCGAGTTGATTGGCGATTATTTCAGGATGTTTCGTGTCAGTCAGTTTCCATTTATGCGCTTTTAATGGATACTGACTCTTGATCAATCAAATTTCGACATCACTCGCAGTTGAACGCAGATTCTGCATTTCCGTGCGTTTTCACGTAATTCTTGTCGGAAGTAGTGAGTATACTCAATTTTCGCCCTTGTCAGAGTTTATCGATAGTGCATTTCCTTGGCACTACCGAGATTTGAATTCCGGCTAGGCTTTAATGGAGGAACCATGCTGATCACCGCGCCATTGACCTCACATTATTATATGCAAACGCTCGACCACCTCCTTTTATGAGTAATCTTCAACTTATCCAGTCGCCTCAAATAGAAGTTCGGTAACTGTGCTGTTGATTCCGATTGTTGACCTTACGATTAGGACTTGTAGTCATGTTGAAGTCACAGAAATCTGTAAACATTTACTAGGCTGAATCTCGACTACTGACAAATGGTAGGGGATTTTTCAAAATGCACCTTCAACATCACTAATGAACGAGCCGATTGTCGTTCATAGACATCCTACAGAAACACAGATGGCGTGATAATCGTGACTCGAATGTAATTACCATTGCACGTAAGTGGTGTACACACTCAGTGATTCGCATGAAAAATACGTGAGCTCGGTTCACATGTGAGCCGCACCCTTGCACCTATTCGTGCCGTACTTTGCTTGCCTTCGGTCTATCTCCCACAATCATTAGTCCTCCAACCTAATTGTTTTCTTGGAATGCCGATCCAAGTGGGGATCGGGTATGAAGGCTGTCACCACCGTAGGCCAAATAGAATGTTTGATTTTGGACTTTGATTACATCAAGAGTGAATACTGATGTTCGAGAATCGATCGGACATCTGATACGTCTGATTTATGTGGACAAAAAGATGAGTAGAGTAAGCTGTTACCTTTTTCTTTTGAACAACTGAACAATTGAGCGTTTATAAACAGATAAGTTTTGATTGTCTTCAAAATAAAACTGTGATTTTTTGAATTTAAGATGTTTATTGCCGTAAATTGAAACTATGTATATAACGGCTGTGCCTGTCACGTTGTGTTCATATTAGAGGAAAATCATGAAAACCTACAGTTGCACTTGGTACGTATTCTGCGCGTTGGTCATTAGAAAGCCAGGCGGCCAGGAAGAAATGGCAGGCTGTGTACTAGTGAGTTGATGATAATAAACCCACAGACAGAATTGCGATGTTCTCTCCAACGATAGACACTCACACGATAGCGGTAAGGGCGGGTTGCTGAGACTGTTGTTCGTAAAAAGAGGCAATATCGAGGTATATAGTGTGAATAAATAGAGTAGAAATTCTTGATGCTAATTCGCCTTCAGAAGCGAACATAACAACCTGAATATCGCCTACACCGCCTGTACTAAACCGATAGAATCAGGTTCATTGTGTGAAGTGCGTGGGAAGTGACAACACAATTAGCGGTAGCGTTTTATGATAACTTCACATTAAATCACTGTTACGCTCTATGCCCCCTGAAGTGTGAATTTTTTAAGATTGTATACTGGAACCTTTAGCAAATGGAGGACAATTAACTGTGCTCGATTGACAAACTATTACCACTAGCCATGAAGCTTGTGGAAGTGTCAGGGAGCGACCGCAGTCGGTATTAATTGTGAAAAGCTGTTGATTCAGTTGTGTTGTTAATTCAAGAATAGGAAACTCAAGTAGAAGTCGAGCCAATGACAACGAACGAATAGTTAGACTGAATACGTATAACCAAATGTTTGTGTCGGGGTCTAGTGAGAAATGTAAAGTGGGATAGGTTGTATCGGATACGATTTTTCTGAAAGTTTTTCCCACGTGGTGAAATGATGAGTGGTTTACGAGAAAGCTACTACAACATGCGAGCTGTTTTTGGGACTCGGCAAAATATACAGGCCTTTATCAACAAACCAGGGAAAACAGCTGGTGAACAATACATATGATGGATGAGCATGCAGGCTGGTAAACCAACTAACCAGGCGATGTGGAGTGGAGAGAGTGTGAGCACCTTACCTAAAACCAGAGTTTTCAGACTTTGATAATAACCTTAATAACATGTAGTGACCATGCCGTCTTGTTATTCAAAGCAGTCCACCTATATTTTACAGGAGTCGGAGTAAACACTTATTATTTAACAGTTTAGACTTGCAGCCGAAAGTTCCTCATATCGGTTCTCTCTCTTAAACGCAAACAGAATGTCAACACGTTTGTGTTTAGATACAAATTGCGAGACTCCTCAGTTCGGGCTAGAGAAGAAATCTAGTTGGGCGCTCGATGCCCAACACCACCTAGTCCGCATACTTTGTTGTGAATGTGTAGTCGTCAACTGGCATGGATTGAATATAAAATGAAAATAAGAAATGGAGAGGATTCCACTCTGTAGAACAGCGGAACCTGCGATACATAACGATGAGGCTTGACCACCGATGTAAAGGAATCACGTTACCACTCGACAGTTAGTGTTTGAATGCCAGCTCTGAGAATTTGAGGCAGTTTCTCGTGATCAGCTGTTCCGAACGCACTGCTCCAGTCTGAGAAACATGTGTAGATGGCTCTTGATCTTCCGTCGGCCAGTGACAGAATGCAATGAACTAGACGAACGAGAGTATCAAGAGTTGAACTTGAAGGATGACAGGCGAACTGACTGGAATCCTTGCTCGGTTTGAGCCAGACCTGGTCTCTCGATAACTTTTATGCCGCAGATGTGTTTAGAATTTGACGAAATTTGACCGTTCCTTTTTTAGGAATTGATGTAATGCGTGTCATCCTCCAACGGACAGTAGTTTTGCCTCGCATGAAACACCAATTGAATAATTGGCCTAGAGTTCTTCGGCATAAAAATTGAGCATATCCTTACAGGACGATTAGCGAGAAGCTGTCAGGTCCTGTTACTTTGCTAGACTCCAACCGGATGTTCTTTGAAAACAGCTGAACTATCAATTGAAGTAAAGGAATCAGTGGAACAATAAAGCTCCGCGTGCACTGAGAAGGGATTATGCATTAACCTGTTAAAATAGTGATGGAGCTTATCGACGTTGACTAGTTTCTTGACAGATGAGTTCAATCCTTTTGTCTCTTTCATGATTTGCTTGATCTCGCTGCAGGTTTTATCTCTTAGGTATGTGTTGATATATTTCGAATTCAAACGATTTGGCTCACATCTGGTAAACTTTGAAACGCATTTCGCTGGCAAATAACTTTCTGATTTATATACTTTCTTTTTTCCTCACGAATATGAGACACGACGAACAAAATATGTCCAAATGAATGAGGATTGTTTCCCAAGGGTAGCAGATTTTTAAGCGAAATTTCAGGTAGCTAGTCAACTGAATACGATAATTAGACGAGTCATCGTGAACAAACAAGCTCAAATCGAATGAAGATATCGATTCTTTCAGCCTACTATAGTTTTCGGACAGAGACTGTAAGCGTCTGATTTCGTGACCTCCGCTACAAGTGAGAATCCTGTGTTGTATTTCGCTGTTGACCATAGGAGCGAGCTTCACGAGATGGTGGTCAGAGTAATCAAGTGGAGTGTCTCTGGAGTGCAGAGTAATTACTTATCATTAAGGAAAGCTAAATCGAGATGTGCTTCCAAACTTGTGGAAAATTTCACCTTGCTGAACAAGCCGATGATGCAAACACAAGCGTTATCAAATCACACACAATACATGACGAGTCACGGATATTTCAAGGAGCTATTGAGTAATTGTCAACGCAGTTGCCAAACTCAGTGGTAGGACATCCGGGAGATAAGTAGATGTTACATGCCGCCTTTGAACAGAAATCACTTGATAATCTCGACTTGCGCAGTTTGTATTATCACTCCATTATGTAAACAGAATTCGCATGGAGCAACATCATGAGTCATTAACGTAGGTAGTGACGCTGCCACTGCGCCTTCCATAATACACGGGGCGATGTACACAGTAACAACTGAAATTTCCAATTTGGACAACGCCATCTTCGATGTCTCTATGCAGCAAGGATTCCTGCAGTACCAAAGTTGGCATATTCACGAGGTTGGATACTGCTGTTCACCGCAAGCATGTTACTAAGTACGGAACGGCTCTTTCTACCTATAAGCATATGTAAATACATTATCACTGTATTTTACGTTTGGAGCCAACCCTTCATTCTGTGCAGCTTTTTCTAATATCTCCCTCCGATTTCCGACAAATTCGATTTCGTTTATTCTCTATGTCCTTAGAGTGGATGAGAATTGCGAAAAAGCGGAAACGCAGAATGATTTGAGATAATCACGAGTATTCTGGCGTGATGTTCTCACAATCAGGATAATGATGATGATGATGGCGATGATGGTGATGATGAAAACAAGTAACAAAATTTAATATGATCTAACAGTATGCTGAAGAGTGGGTACCTATAGGAAGTCCGAAATGGTAGGGAAAATGTTTCCACTGCCAAATTTGACGGCCTAGCCCGTGAGGAAGGGGGCAGGGCAAGAATGAAAATTAACTTCCTGTTAAGCCTCCTTGAAGGTAATAGTACCTTCTTTGTTTTTGAGTTTTTGATTTTGTAATTTTAAGTGATACGGATTGTTGGTTGAATTCCCTCGACTGGATGCTCCATGACAATCTTGTTCTGTGTTTTTCTGAGAAATAGGCGTATTCCTATTGTACACCATCAATTAACCTAAGCATGTGGCATGTGGTTCACGGATTTCCTGAACCACACAAAAGTTTGTCCCGATCACTGCAGACGTTCATTCACATACCGTAGGCACAATCGAAGGCGGGTTGGGCTCCCCTTACTGAAAACCTCTTGTGAAGATTCAGTGCATCCCAACGTCGCTGTCCTCCTTACCCATCTTTTGTCCGTAAGTAGGACCGGTAGTGCATCCACTTAATTTATAAGTCTTAGATTCCGTTGGGCCCAAACGTGATCAGAAGCTAATCACCACATTCGGCCCAGTATGGTACAGGTACTAGAACAAGTAAGGTCGTGAAATGTTCCCGGATACGGTGATTTCTGTGCCGAAAACAAGACATTCAAGTAGAACACCATATCTTAAGGCAGCGGACGTACATGCCAGTAAACATCCCACTTCCTCTGATAGAACAGAACAGAAAACGAGCAGGTTACAGAAAGGCAAAGGCGAGCAGGCATATGTGATCAATATAAGGTCAACCGGTGAACGAACAATCGTGGAAAAATGAAAAGACTGGTTTTCATTGAAAAAGGAAAAACGGAAGTCTTTATCGTAACTTACACACACAGAAACGAGATGCCTACTACAACTTTTAGTCAAACAGTCCAGTCTCAACTGAATTATAATGATAATCGTTTTTGCTTGTTAACCATTCAACCCTCGAGCTAATCTACGCTTTACTTGATAGATCCGACCGACTTTTAACTCTGAATCGTTACACCTGATTGGATGGACGTTTGATTGGTTTATTACATTCTTGTTGATCATCCATGGACCTGTCGTATACCCGAGCGCGCTTCTCACATCGTAATGTTGGATACCAATGAAATCCTAAGTCATTTCGAACACTGGCTCACTGATATAGATGCCCATACTCTCACCATGCACTAGTACTGCTTAACGCAGTCCTTTCGCTACTACTTGTGCGAGAGTCTAATTTTTGTTTTAACACACAGCTGAATTTTCTTATCTTCAGTATTACGTGAATGCGGCACAGCATCTTCAAGACAATCTCTACTGCCCCACTTCAGCACTTGTTCTTTCATTCCTTACAGCTCAGTCACACAGAGACCACCACCAGATCATGAACCTTGGTTAATTATGTTATATATGGTATCATATGTTATATATATATGCTATTGTGTCATATTGTTACGTGTTAATTATGTGTTCTTATCATATTGTTCCTAGTTTTTGACGCATTTTGTGTATCAAATGTGGTCATGGACAGGTCTTCATATATCTCACATAGCTTTGGTGCAGGTATAGCTGAACGACGCTGTTGAGTAGCATGACAGAACAGTAGTCCACAGTGCTCGGGAAACTGGAAACAAGCGACTACGGTCGCTAGCAGTCCGATATTTTGCGTGAGACGTTGTAGAGTTGAAACCGGCTGTTTTACAGGAACCCCGTTTGTAGCGCTCCTTCACGTTTGCACTGTTTTTCTTCCACAGTAAATAACTTTCTTATTCAGATGTATTTTAGCACACGACCTTAGATCACATCGAAATTCGCACGATGATCACCATGTGCATGAAACTGTGTTCTACTAATGTTCTATTATTCCTGTCACTGCATTGTGGATATGTGGTAGAGAACCGGTCGGCTTCCGGACTCACTGCATATCCGTCATGATTAGCACACAGTTCACACTACCCAATAGACTTGTGAAACAGTCGCCCTCCGTTCCTAGTTTGTATTGTACTCGCGTCCACTAATCCACACTGTTCATCTTGCTTGTCTGGTAGTATAGTCCATATGTTGACAGGCAGATGCTGACGTGAATATATTCTCAAAGCCCGACTTTTACTTCCAGATTCGTTGGACAGTAGACCTCAAATGTGACGTGGTCAATTACAGTTTTGGAGAAAACTGTGTGTGGCCAAACATGGGGTAAGTCGTTCCTCAGATGGGCGATTCGATCAGGGTTGCTGACTTACACTGTTTGTTCAGCTTAATTACACTGATCTTCCGAGTACTTTCTTTAATGAGCAAAGTTCATGTTCACTTCTAAAGGTCCTCGAGGAATAAGTCACAGAGATGGAGACTATATTTGCTTTTGGCTTGCTACTGACCCCAGGTGTAACGCATTTTGATGACTCTCACCAACCAATTATACTATGGTCACTCTCAAGATATCTTGTACACCTTAAGGTACTGCGAATGTACAGCCTGGAAATTTAAAAGTTGTCAAGACAAATTCGGAACCGAAAAGTATCAAAAATTTCCCAGCTTAGACCGGCAGGTTTCAATTGATTGATTTTCTCCTGTGTATCACTGCTGTCAGCCTGGTAGCGAGTAAGCTGTAAACAGTACACTACGCTGTCTTATCATGACCTTGCCACATGTACTCATTTACTCTGCTGCTCATTGGATCTCATTGCTCAGAAGCACTTGAGACAGGATTGGGTTGAGTCGCACGACATTAAGGATTGTGATGACATTCGATGACCAGCCGTGCTCTCCAATTAGCTTATCGGATTGAAGCAGCGACCCGTTATTGTGTGACTCTTCCTGGAAATCAAAGGACAAACTGGACTAAGATTAAAGTGTGTTCTGTCGAAAACCGTGGATGTGTTCTTAAACAACACTTTGAGCTGTTGATTGTCCGATATACTCTTTTTTGCAAGTCATTTGCTTATTTATTTTGATTTGGCAACGTACCGTTCGTCCTCCGCTGATTTTGTTGATTTCCACCTCAGTAATGGTGCTCGATTTCCTGACCGTTTCTCGTGCTCTGATTGGTTGCACAGTGTTGTTCGTTGTGTTCGTTTGCACCAACCGATGCACCTCACAACTGTGTAGTCCGCTCGTCCGTATATGTACCTGGCTGCTGGTTGGCCTGGAATTGCTTCTTCTAGAGTCAACTGCAGGTTTCAGCTACCATCACGCCTTGTTTTGGGTCATTCACTTGTTTGCTTGCTGACATTTCCAATCCCTTTGTCATTATAGGAATTTAGTACTGTTTACCGTACCTCTCGTTGATTTCATTTCAGTCGGGTTTGTAAACATTTGAACGAGCTGGTCAACGCATACGGAGTTGTCATGGTTGCTAGCGGAGGTAACAACGGACCTGGCCTAGGCACTGTCGGTTGTCCGGGTGGCGTGGTTGAAGGATTGATCGGTATGAGACTGCTTCCTTGTCGATTTGTTCCTACTGTGTGGTATTTTTTGTTACACATATAACATTCTGATGTTAACAAATTAGATCTGGATTACTGATGAGTAGCCAGGAGTTTGGTTAATTTCAAGTTGAACGTCACTCACATTTGATCGCAGGCGTCGCATGCAGATAGACTTTCCAACCAGCCTCTTTCGGAGAGAAGCACCACACTCGAGTGTCGCTCTCAATAGAGGTCGTCAATAGTGCTCTACTGAGAGTGCTTCTTTTCGAAAGAGGCTGGCTGGAAAGTCTATCCGAATGCGGAGACTGCGATCAAATGTGAGTGATGCTCAACTGGAAATCAGATATAGTCATCAGTGTGAACATTCACTAGGCTCAAATACATCACGTTACTGGCTGATGTTGGTTTGGTTCTATCGAATATCCCGGAATACATATCTAAACTAATGGACTGCTTAACAGACGGTATGGAACTTATTTCTCACAGAAGTCATATGTATAAATGCAACTGTTGTGTTGCGTGTCATGTCCACTTCAGTCTGTCTAATGACAACGGTTACACAGTCACCTGAATTGTGCAATTAATATCAAATGCATGGTTCGTTTGTCTTTTATTTGGCACTTCTTCAGTTATCTTAGTTTCTGGCCCATTCGGTGCAGCTGACGTCATTTTCCAATGAATCCAGCGGCTAATTGAAGGCGCTTGATGACTCATCTGTTTTAGAACGCGAACGCCCAAGTTCTCCATATTAACTTGCACTGTAAACTTAGGCCGCAAACAGTTAGAACCGAATATTAGACCATAAGTGCTAATACGTGTCGAGCGGAATCTAGTAAAGATAGCGGTGTGTTTTTAGAACCTGTGAAAAACTCGCTGGGAAAAAGGATCCGGGTGGGGGGATGAACTAAGAGTTAAGGACCGTTTGAGAAAGATCAGCAGTAACGTATTTTCACCTGTTGACTCCGACGGACGCAACAGATAAGGCGATTCGTTTCATCCTGCCTGACGGCCAGTGTACGATGTTATTACTTGTACTGCAAAATACCGTGGTTATGTGTAGGATAAGAATACTGCCAGACCCATGAGAATTCTAAATAATTGCCTTTGCCTCAAAAGCCTGTGTTGTATCGCGGTGATAAACCAGAAATAACGCCGTTTTCCGTGTTCAGATGCCGGTCCCCACCTCTAGACCTGGTGGGCCCGAGGCCTTCTTCCTATTGTCATCCACTGGTATGCTTGACACGAACAACTCTATTGACAAGACTATCACGTAGGTGACGTTGAGATGCACATTGCGTCACACTATTTTAAATTTTAATCTTTTTACAGTTGTAACACTCAGAAGCATGTTCTATACGTGATACGAACCGCCAACTTATTTCCAAGTGAGAGTAATAGGATGTTCATAAGGCAGCTTGTTCTTAACGCCCACCTTTCCGCCTCAGTAATTGCTGCTAATTCGGAGGCGGCCAAGAAAACAGGCAAAATTGAACCTCAATAGCCTCTATGTTCTCTAATACCTTCGATCAGATTGTGTGATTCGTGGTGTGTTTAGTCCGAAAAATTAAGGAAACCTGCAAGTGACTCTATTTATTCCCTTAACCTAAAACATTCATTGTCCACCTCGCATACTAAGTCAGCATTCTACACTTCGGTACGGTGTTCGGTGTACTAGACGATTTGTCATAATACACAATGCGCGTTCTTGCTACCTAAATGTCTTCGTCTGTAAGGATTCGAATGGTCGAACTTATTGAACTCTATATTGCATGTATAGCTCTCACTCGTATTATTGTTCACCCTTTGGTATAATTTCAATAGCGTTGAGGAATAAAGATATGTTCAAAAGTGATTTAGATCCTCTATCGTTGGACAGTTCAGTAATGGGTACCTAGCGTCAGCCACTCTCCTATGATCACTAGTTTGCTTAGTGTATCCTTAGTTTTGTTCGGAATGATTAGTCCACCTCTGATGCTTGGTGCTGATCGATACTCCGAGGGTTTTGCATCTTGGTTCAATTGTATCGCCGCATCTGTCCACTCAACCATAACCGCCCGTGAATCGTGCTCAGGATGCTCAGCCGTGTTATGACCAGACAGCATATCTTTAAAACACTGAGTTCCCTTTATCCATTTGGTCAAAACAAAGAGAAAACATCGCGACTGATGAGAATAAATCAAAATGGTAACATCTTGCGATATGTCTTCTGTCTGTTTTGACTAAACGAAGAAGCCGCGGATGCAATTCCCTGAACAACCGAAGCGGTATGTTAATAATTTTTGCTCTCTGACATTGAGTAAAAGGCTGACTGAAATCTTGTCACTGGGTCAAAAATTCTGTTATCCCGGTGGTAAATGTGGACAACCTTGAGGTTCAGTTTAAAAACTTTAACAATCAGTTACAGGAGTTACTTCCGTCTTCCAAACTGAATTCTGAACGCTTCAAATCCACTCTCTTTATTGCTGGCTACAAATACCTAGATCGTAGAACCTCAACTTATGGATTACTCACAAAGTCCCATTCAGAGGAGCTTACGGCTTTGAAAAACGATCAATCGATTTTTATATCAAGACCAGCTAAGGGGGCTGGAATTGTTCTGTTGAATAGGGATGACTACATTCAAAAAATGATGAGTGTTTTGTCTGACAAGACGAACTTTCAGAAGGAGAAGTCCGGGAAAGATAAGACGGTAGCAGCTAAAAATGGGTTCTCGAGGACTCCACGACGGTTGAAACAGGCTGACGCCATTAGTGCACATGTATTCGAGTGCATCCGTCCAATGGGAACCTGTATCCCGCGGCTGTACTGATTGCCAATAGTACATAAAGACGAAGTGCCGCTTAGACCGATACTTGACATGTGTAATTCGCCCTATCATGCTGTTGCACAATGGGTTGTGGAGATCCTGGAGCCGGTTAAGAGAGAGGTTAATAAATGCAGTTTGAGAGACGTTTGTATTTGTTGATTCTATCTGTCACCTCAACGTGTCGGACAAGAAAATGATATCTTTAGATGTTTTGTCTCTATTCACCAATGTCCCCTGGTCGAAACAATACAACTTTATGTGATATGTCGAAAGTCGACGGATTAACGTCGGTCTTCCTGCGACTGAGCTGAAAGAGTTACTAGTGTTCTGCACTAGCAACATCCAGTTTCAACTCAATGGTGCGATTTATCGCCAGATTGATGGTGTGGCTATGGGTTCACCCTTAGGCCCGTTACTTGCAGACATTTTTATAAGCATGCTGGAGCACAACCAGCTGGACGAGACTGTTAGAACAACCAGTTACTATCGACGATATGTAGACGATGTCTTTTGCGTAGTGGACACAACGGAAGATTTACAAAGCTTTTGACCGTTTTCAACAAGGCGCATAAGAACATCGTGTCCATTTTCGAACAAGAAACTGATAACTGTATGCCATTTTTGGACGTTAAACTAACGCGCAGATCAGCGAAGTGTATATGGAAAGAAAACTTGGAGTGGGCAATATATACACTTCCACAGCTATGTGCCGATTAGTCTGAAACGAGGCCTTGTACGCTGCTTGACAAATAGGGCGAAAAGAATATGTACGGAAGATACGATAGAATGTGAGCTAAGCACGATACAGGATATCCTTTCTAGCAATGCCTGTCCTGAGAAATTCATCATCAGAAACATGCAAGAGAGACCAGTGCAAGCCCCAATTAACACAGTTGAAAGGAAAAAAGATCTATATAACTTCGCCTTTCAACGGTGACGCAGCAGCCGAGCTGATAACGCGCCAACTAACTGATGCGATTGGCGGTACCTACTATGCTGCAAGTGTTGTCGTAACGTTCCACTCGAAACGGACGGTGCCACTCAATCCGAAAGATAATATACTTAACAGTGAAGCCTCATTTTTGATCTATTCATTTGACTGTTCCTGTGGTTCAGCATTTATTGGTCGCACCACTAGGCGTTTATCGGAAAGAATTCGTGAACACTGCCCTGCGTGGCTTCGCTCCCGAATAACATAGAACATCAACTCATCCATTCTGGTATTGATATGTTGGCCGAACTTGGCATTTGGGTTGCAGACGTTTCATCATCAAGCGAGGTGACATCATCAAAATTATACGCTGAAACACTCACGCACTGATGATGTCACTTCGCTTGGTGATGAAACGTTTGCAACCCAAATGCGAAGCTCGGCGAACATATCAATACCAAAACCATCAACCCGAGCTACGAACAACACCACCACTGTTCCCAACCATCATCCATTCTGGCCCACCTAGTTGACTGTGACCGACACGGAAGATCAAATGGCCCATCCTATCTATAACCGAGGTGGTCCCAATCCGATTACGTCAACCAGATTTGTGTTCAAAAACAGTTCGTTCACACCTTGGGATTACCGTGGCCAAACACGTACATTCAGCTCACGAGGTAATTTGATCCCGCTCCCCCATCTCACCCCAATTAACACTGACTTCCTAAAACCTTGTGGGCATAACCACAACTGGGTCGTGTTTGTGTTACATCCAATCGCCCTACCCACGTACCATTTTCCTATCAATGACTTCCGTTATTGTTATTTGATTTGATGCATAATTGTACCAGCCTAGGATGAGAATTTATCAAAAACAGTTGTGTTCGCTGAAACCAAAATTGTTTTACATGATTTCTACGGGGATTTTCAATTATTTAAACGGTATACGTTGTTATGTCGAACTGGTAGCGCCATACTTCTGTTTGACGTGATATTGCCTGGAATTTCCTCCGTACACATGCGCAAATTGGTGACAAATCATTGGTATCGTTCAAGTACTTTGGGTAAATTTTCTTGTGGCGAATGTTTTTCGCTGATCCCCTCTATTGTATGCTCGTAAAACGCAATCTTGATTTCATGTTGCAAAGCTGCACTTCTCCCATTCATATATTTAGGCGTTGCTCCCTTGGTGTTCCCCGAAATGATGCGCTCGTTATATGGTCAGCCGGATCACTGGTCTTTAGTGGGAATGGACACTGAACAAGAGAACTGCGACACGGTGGTTTTGGAACCATCTATTCCGTCATCTGACACGCAGACGCTGAAACCTGATAGTCCGTTACCGGCGGCTTACACTTGGGGTAGCCGTGGTCCGACATTGGACGGTTCATTGGGTTTATGTGTTGCCGCTCCCGGCGCGGCCTACACGTCGGTGGCTGGATGGCAACTTAGGCCATCTGCGCTGCTCAATGGTAGCTCGATGAGTTCACCGCTGGTTGCCGGAGGCGTAGGTATGCACTTATACTGTTTCTCTCATCGTTCAAGCATTTGTTTTCGTCAGAACAATCGGGTATCTCGTGGTACCCTCTCGTACGTTTTTCTTGTGTTCAAATTCCTTGTTGTTGTTGATTAACAGGCGTAGACTCTGTGTTGTTTGAATTTGTTTTCGCCTGGGTTCTGTCTGAACAAGTGGAATAGAGTTTCGAACCTTTGGCCTTTAGTTTGTAAACCGTGACTGTGATGTACATGATTGCCAGTCCGGTGGTTGTTTTACAAAATGGATTGACGAAGGTAGCTGCTTTTCGAAGCGAATTTCCATCCATGACACAATCGGACATAATTTAGTCACCTCTTACTGACGTAGTCGAAGTTGAAGACATTATTTTTTCACTCAGCTTATTGGCCTGATAAGTTTCTTATCGCTATGTGAACTTGACTGCTCTTCCGTTGGGATTGGAAACATTTTGTTTATATTCAGATGCCCAGCCTAAGATTAATACATTTGATTCCATTCATCGATGACGCAAGTATATTTGCTTGTAAAATTTAGCTTATTATTCTCAGCTTCAGTTTCACAACTGTACGATAGCGTAGATTCGCGGCTTTGAACAACGATGATAATTACTTTGAATCCATTGTATTATAGACTTAATTTGCTTCCCAGTTTGACGCTTTCTCGTAAGCTCTGACAAGTAGCTGGTAAGGTGTATATTTTCTGCTAGTGCGGGATCATATATTGACCGGATGATTCTTTGAGACTGCCTTGACCGGGACCTGTGCGTTCGGAGATTCTGGGATTCGAATCACTGTTTGTACGACTCACAATTAGCGTGTTTGCCACATAGCTAACATCAGTCGATATCTCCAAGCGAAAGCGAACTTTGACATCACAACCCCTTGGCTGATGTTGTGATCAGATCACCTCCGTATTGTTCTCATTTCAACCCAAGCGAGGCTTATCTTTCGCTTTGAATACGTTCATATGGGTGCATCCATACTTAATGAATTCGATTCAGTTGGTTTCTAGCAGTCTGCTTTACACATTTCGATAGCTGTAGCCCCAGTTTTAACATGCCGTTCCCAGTGATGACGATGGGTATTATTAAGATGGATAAAAAATTGTACATACACGATGCATGACTCGGTTAAATAAAGCAAACGCTATAGGGCTGATCCAGCGACACCCGGGTATGGCAGGGTGAACCTAGTAAAGCAACATTTCACTCTTGAAAACAAACAACCCTGTACATTGTACTTGAAACCGTTTTTAGACCAGCGCTTGTAAATTGTCTAATAAGACACTGAAATTCTCAGTGGTTCCTAGTTGGTAGCTCATATTAACTTTTGGGGCCTCTCGACTAATTTGTGATGCAAAAACTGTGGAAAAGTATGCAATCGTTCTTCAACGGTTACAGGAGACTGAGGTTACTAGTCTATTGACATCGAGCTCACCACCTTGTTGTTAATCGGTAAACAACTTCTCACTGAAATCGGGTAGGATTATCTGGCGAATGTGGAGTATTAAAGTAGATCACCTCTGTTTTGCAAATCAACGATTGGAAACCCTATAAATTAAGAATATATCCATTGAACCTGCTTGCCGCACTCATATTTAGCTGGTAACACTCTGACGGGGAAACTACTCTTTGTTATTTTTCTGAAGTAGTTTATCCAAGGTAGTCCACGTTAGGACAGGTACTTCCAGTGTCACTCCTCGCGTCGTCACTAAGTGGCATTCAGTTGTCCACCTGTTCACTTGTCCCAATTTGCGCGATATGCTAGAGAAATCCTTCAAAGTTGGGGAGGACGTCAGTGGCACTACCATAAGCGAATGCATACTTTTACGCGGGTTTTACAAAGTACATGCTGCGCTCACCGTATACTAGTTAAACCTTATGTTCATTGTACTCACTTTGTACATACATATCCACCTGTGATCGAAAACCGTACTTAGTTTACAGCCCGGACATAATGTCTTCTTTCTTCAGCTAGCCAATTGATGTTCCAGGGCTTGCCATAAAACAAATCATTGTTTGTTAAATGTTTAGTCTCTCCAACACAAGTTTGGTTAGTAATCTGACAGGTTAATTAAAATGAACGTCAACAAGCTGACTCTGTGCATTACACGTTCACACACAGTTCGTCGTATCTTTGCATATGCGCACCACTAAAACGGTAGTTTATGGAAGGGTCTTTCATTGCTTCCATGCTGATTGTATGACAACAAGCCTTATCCGACCGTGTTCCCCTGTGGTTATATCCGACAGATTCGTGCACATTGGGTAAGCTTATGGTTGTACCGTCTCTCAGTGGGTTAGGAAACATACATCGGGCAACAACGACGAAGGAAGCCGAAAGACAAAGGCCACATCAGGATCCTCAGTTCAGTTAATTTTAAAGCATCGGGCTTAGTTCAAAATTACGTGTTAAAACAGCCTACTCATAAGTAGCCCCAATTTTAAAGAAAATATGGTGCTCCGTTAATATTCCGGTTTTCGACCGTGGTTATCACATCCGTTTCTCTCGTCATCTACAACCCAATAGTACTAGAAGTTATGTTGTCTTTGGTTATCACGAAATCAATAATGCACTCCTTTCGGTTTCTCTTCTCTCCTACGTACTCATCTTATCCATAACCTGCAACGTAGTGAGTATTGGATGGTAATTTCATTTATTTACCACTCATTCTGATTCTACCACATTTTATCCGGTGACGAGCGCGCTATCGGCGTTAGATGGCCATTTTTGTGTTTACCTTGTCTGAATAGATGTATCCGTAAACTGTGAACTTATGTCTTGAACGATTTGGGTATTGTTTTCTGATCACTCCAGCTTTTGAACACTAGGCCTAGCGGTTACGCCACTTAGTAGTGTCAATGATATGACGCCCCGACGCCCGTTTTTATAGTTCGTTAAGTTTGCCAGCCAAGTGGTTTGAGAATTCGTGATCGAAATTTCATTAGTGCTCACTTTGTCATCATCTTTCGTTGTTCACACACGCAGCGCTCTTGATTTCTGCCGTTCGACACGTGTATTCATTGCGGAATTGTGCATCTCAGCGGATTCCACCCTCACTTTTACGCCTGGCTCTGATGAATACGGCCCTCCCACTACAACATCTGAGTCTCTTTGACCAAGGTCGGGGGCTGCTACAAGTAGATAAAGCGTTTGATTACCTAATGAGGGCGTTGGGCATTACATCGACTGCTGGCCTCAATTCAACATCAGAATCGATATCCGCAGACCAGCAAATTCTTAGCAGTCGGAATGGATGGGAATCCTCCCTGGAGCGCACCTTTAGCAGGTATGAACGCACTGTAAGCCTAAATTATAGTGCGCATTTGTTTAAGTATAGCGTTTTGGTTATTATCAACTGCCAAACACGTGACCACCTGTTCGTGCCATAAGCGAATATTCTCCTCTTATCTCGTGGCTTTGTCCAAATTACACTTTTGGCTCTGGTACTGCAGTTGACCTTTTACCATGGAGCATATGAGATCGATCAAGTTGTAAAAACTACATGACAAGAAAACTCGTTTTAAATGGGATTCGTATACACTGTGGTAACGTGGCAATTGGGTGGTGTCGTTTCCCCTAAACCATGGTACTTCTTAACACCGCATTATGCGCCTGACTGCAAATTATTCTGGCCTTCTGTTTTCAACCCCATGGGGAAGCCACTGGTTTCGGCCACTAATTAGATTACTGATGGGTAGTCGGGGATTTGGTTTATTTTCAAGTTGACCATCACTCACATTTAATCACAGCCTTCGCATTCGGATAGACTTTGCAGCCAGCCTCTTTTGAAAAGAAGCACTAGACTCGAGTCAGTACCCGTCAACATATCAGCGTTCTACAACCAATTGTTGTGTGTACTCCTTTATTTGCTCTTGTTGAGTATCATACTTTGGTCGTACTACAAGACAATTGTCGAACAGAGTGCGTGAACGTCATCCTGCGTAGTTGAACAGTGATGCAATTAAAACGGTTTCAAGCGCGATTGTTGCTCGCTTGACCGACTCCAATCATTCCATCAGTAAGAAAGATGCTTTTCATATTGTCTACTGAGTGCCAAGGCCTCGATCAAAAATGGTGAGATCCCGAATGTTGACCGCTGCCGAAGCCATTAGCATCCGATTGCGCAACCCTGGCCTCTGTGCTCAGAAGAAGTTCGTGCGGACAGTTAACCTCCCCTGGCCCACAATCAATCAAGCCCATGATTGGGAACAGTGACTGTGTATCTGATAACAAACACGCCGTCCGCAATCTATATTTAACGCTTTTCTGTCTCACCGTAGTCACTGTTTTCATATTTGTTTTTCTGTTGTTTCTCTATACGAGAGCGAAGTTTGTTAAACTGTGTAAACATCCACGTTGTTTCGATAGCATCATCCCTGCTACAACAACACGCTCGATCAAACGGCCTGATTCGAACGTGAGAAACAGACGACGTGAACACCGGAGTGTTTGTGGGCAACAAGAAGAAGCTGGGTCAAAAAAGCTCGAACTATATACACCAAGCAATTACCATAACAGGTAGTCAGAACAGGCGACGAATCAGAAGCAGTGATCATGTAAGGCGCTCGTGGCCTTAAAGTAATCAAGGAACTACAGATGTTCTGTCGTATAACTACAAGCTGATTTGTTAGCTAGAATTCTGTTGAACCATTCATCAAAAACTAAATCTACCCCCAGAACATGGAGCGAACAATCTCTGCTTCACTTTAAACTGCTGACATTCTATTCCGCTTGTAAGTTTTCACCATCTCGAATATGACGGTACCAACAACTTTCACCTGCTTCCTTAGGAGACGCGCCTCTTAACAGCTTCTAACAACTGCTGTCTTGTAGGCTTAGGTTCATCAACAGCTAATAATGAAGATGTGTTCCGGCAGTGGCACATACACACACACACGTAGTTGACCACATCCGTTTACGGACACCGTGACCGAAACCAGAGCTCGTTTGCACATAACACCTAACACAAGTGGCTTGTGTTGCTTCACTTGTGGTTGCACCCACATATCCCTAATTCAGTCCAAACCTGAAGGAATATGATCGGGAAGAGAAACCTTTGTGTTCCAATCGGACAGTGTTAATTAGCCATTTGGTAGGTTTATATAAAAGTAAACCTTTCATCTCGGAGAAGCAAAAGGCAGGGAAACTCCAATGGTAAACTGGAAAAGAAAAACTGGAAGTGTGAAGCAAAACGTATATATATATATATATGGGAGTACACATTACTGTAATCTAAACAGAATTAGGAAGAAACATTTAAGGTTGCACTGAGAACCAAGCGAAAACTTTAGAATTCACCGCATCAACATAGCTGGCGTAAAGAAAGGGTAGGAGGTCACAATGACCGATATTTTTAGTACTGAGGGCGCGTGATCTATCACGACGGGGGTTGTTGGCTGTTACGAACGAAGAAGTATGAATAATTTTCCTAGCTTACTTGCGCTCGCTGTACTCGTTTCTTCGTTGATGGTGTACTGTGGGTATGCCGATGGCCTACCAACTCGAGACGGCGGATGCATTCGAAACGGCGCTCATCACAATGTCATAATCACTGTTTATAGTGTATAGCATGCAGACCATGGTGACTTGTTTGGACGATTTGTCTCGGCTGTATGGTCTGTAATTCACATCTTCAAAGTGTGAAGCGCTGCTACAAGATTGGTTTGATATTGCCCCTATCTCCCTTTTATAAGCAGACCGCTTGAGGTTGGTCGCTTCAACTGCCTGCCTGACTGATGTCATCTCGCCAGCTTGCTGACGAGTTGTCTTCCAGGATAAGGAAGAGACGTGATACGTTTGTGCATCACTTATGGCTTTGCATAGACGTTCTTTTATCTAATAAAGTGTATTACAATGCGTATGTGAGATTGACTTTACTTTACAGAGCAGCTATCTGGTTTTTTCATGCGGAACTCTTTTGTAACCTTCTGATATTTGAGTGTCAGTGCCTCCACCAGTTATCTTGTGTCAAGTAGGCTGTTCGTGTGAACCAGTAGGCAGTCTGTCGGCTCGTATATGAGTGACCTGCAAATCTGCCACTGATTACGGAGGTAATGCAATTGCGCAGTCCTCGCTCGTGGGTTCATGCGTCGTGTCTGCTGATTAAATGTCTGTCGCATCGCACACTGTTCTTTGTAGTAACCAAGCGATTATCTGTTCGCCGCTAGCTATGAAGGCCTTAATCGCCAAGCTGAGCTAAGTCTAGAATTTCCACATGTCTGGGTTGGAAGTGCGGAATCTTCTGTATCATTGTTCCGAAATGCCGTAGGTCGTGACAGTACGTCGCGTATTTGTTGGATTGTAAACCTTCTTCATAGATTCCCAGTGTTTCTCGCCCACTTTTTCCCCGGTTTTTGTTCGTTCTACGTTGAACGCCGCTGATATTTGATCACTACTTTCACATTCAAGTAAACTTTTTGTTCGGTCTCTCTGCAAAAGAAGCGCCCATGTTAGGGCTCATCAGCAGATCATTTCTTCGACACGGTCAGCCACGTTTTTATAAGGTGACTGTGATGACCACTGCGTCGCTGACCTCAACTACAACCGGTCTCATAGTTAAGCCCTCAGCCAATTTCGCCTGTGACTAATTATGAGGTCCCTCGCCCGTCTCCACGGGAGAGTCACTGTTTGTCAACTTAGATGGGTAACTTGGTGATCTGCAATTGTGTTCTATTCGATCCTTTTTAGACTCGTGAGGATCACTGACAGTCTTGGCCGCAGTACTCACAAGTACAGTTGAAAGCTGAAAATCTACCTGTTTTGAATGAGTTCACCATACTTTTTGGACGTGTTTCTCTTCCAACGATAAGACACTTGTGTCAACATATTTGAGTAACTCACAAGAGTTCGTGGAGACGACCGAAACTTTTCTCCTGCGTGAACCTCGACGTTTAGGTGCAATGTATGTTAATCTGACCTTGACGATTCACGCTTGATATTACTTTCCGGTTTTGTGTTCACTTCTGGCAGTATGCAATCCACATATGAATTTGTGTTTTGCATGATGGCAGCTACCCTATCGCGCAGTAGTTGGAAATGTTTCTCTTTTGTTCCTCGTTAACAGTGATCACTATGTCACTGTGTTGAGCTCGAGGTAGCTCAATAGTAATGCCCCTGACTACCGGCCGCTGTCTCCATCTTCTCTCTCCTCGACTGCTTCTCTTGTCCAGATTTGGACAGTTCGACAGCTCCATCCTACCCTCACTTGGAACCCAGTATGTTGCACGATACTAGTCGTTTTTGCGATGGATTACCACAACATTGACGTTGTAGCTGTGTCCTACTCGTGACTCAGATAATATAAAATGCATTATGTGATTTCAGTGTTCAAAGATGTTTTCTACTTTCTCCGGCCTGTTGATTGCTATCTTTTACCGGCATTAATAACTCGTTTTAATTTAAGATGGCACCCAATCAGAATACTAATGTTGTTTCTGTTCTCTTTTGTGACAGCTCACCAGGCATCAAGAGGTTACCTGTTTGCTCCAGAATCAACCAGTTGCTGAGTAGTCCAACACTTATGCAGCCGTCCACAGAATACGGCTGGCGACTCCGATGTGCAGTTACTGGGCCGGGTTGCTCTGGGCCACAACGAGGTATCTGGCTTCGGCGCGGCTGGGTACCCAAGCTACCTACTTATCCGACGTTTGTCCGACCCACGTGGTTGCCAATTCTTCGCTACAACTTGCATATTGGACTGGATTTTGACCAGGTACCTATTGTCCTTTTCGTACAATGCATGTAGGGCGTAGTGTACCAATTTGTCTGAAGTCTGAAATGATTTTTCAGTAGTTGGTTTCGGTTAACTTACAGTCCTTTTTGTGCTGTTTCCCAGGCTGGCTGTAGGTTAATAAAAAGGACACCTTGTAATTTTCGTATTTATTTTTTCCATATTGAACTACGGTTCAACTTGTGGTATTTGGCCGTTCGATCCAAAGGTTTGTGAATGCATATTTGCAAGTGCTTTTGGAGGAGTTGTTAGGTTACTTTTGGTCTGTATGCTGCACGGCGTTTCGTGCTGTGACAAGGCATGTGAATTGGATTTGGCAAGGCTGTCGTTACCGTGACAGAAGAAGTCGAGGACCCAATTCGTGACCAGTTGATTGATAGTTGTCGCTACATTTTAGAGAAATGCCAGTTAGTCTTTTCTTGACAATTTGTCAATGCCACGCTCTAGTGGATTTAGCTACCTCGATGCGGAACTTTTTTCACATAGATTGTACATCGCCCAGAATGTATCACAGCCATCACACTCCCATAGACTTTCCAGTCGGCCTCCTTCGAATTGTTTGTAAGGAACTGGCACGTAATGAAACGCGGTAATCATATCTTTACTGAATTGGTTTTGTAGACACAGTTTTGTTCCTCACGGAGGACTTCTTTGTTTGTTTGATATCCTGAAGTTCTTTTGAATAATCCTCCATCCCCACTCCTTTAGTTCCAAACTGATGGTGTCCTACCATGTTTTTTCCCTTGGTTCCGTGTCAACTGACCATCATGAACTACTGATGTGTCGTTGATGATGATGACAGTAATCGACGTCATTCCTACTGAGCTATGCTTATGGACCATAAAATCAACGTTTTACTGTAGCCTGCCAAGTCATTTACACATTTCACCGCCACGTTTGTTCTTTCAGTGGGATTTTTTATTAGTAACTCCGTTAGCTGATTCGATTATTTTGTACTCAGTCTGTTCCCATGGACTTTCGCCGCCGCCTGGACCTTCATCTGTCTCTGACAGTGACTTGCTATTCAGGAGCCTTGGATAAAAGTGTTCCTGACCCTTCTACACAATCTTCTCAACGTCCTGCGTGGCTTCAGTTGGCCTCCACGGTTTCTGTGACCAGTCTGGGTCGTGATATCAGTTTAGTGATCGATCCGAACCGGTACGGTTACGACACAAATAAAATATCCAGTTTTCTGGCACCAACTGGTGAACAACTACTCAACCGCAACACAACCAATCATGAAGGCACGGTGGGCAACTGGTCATGGCCATCTTCAATGGCACTGCCGTCGTCCACGGTGTTCCCCTCATGTGAACCACATCTAACCACAGTGAACATCTCAGATCCCAGTCGTCCGCACTTGGGCATATTGGCACAAGTGCCTATTACTGTTCATCTACCTATACAGTGAGTGGGTTCAGTCAACGACGCGTTTACTATGTTCATGATTGCTCGACAGAATGGTGATTACATTCGTCACGTAACTGGTTTCCACTGCTGTTCACTGTGTACTTAGTCGTGTGTATCTACCTCGAATGTGATTACGTTGATTACGTCTGGCTAAGTTTGAAATATGCAATCGAATTTTTTTCCCGATTACTAATGAGGAGTGTGTAATCTGAAGATGTGAGCATATCGTTTTTCGACTTTTTCGGTAAGTGTGTTTGTTGCCGTGTGTCCGCTATTCGTCTAAGGCTGGACCATCTCAAGCCTCTGTACTCTATTGTGTTTCACTGTACACACGGACTCGAGAATAGATCAACCATCTCTTTCGGTCTACTCAGTTCACTGACATGAACTGTCCAATGTTCTAGAGGCGACCCGCGAAGAGAGCCGTAAATCATTGCTTGTCTCATCTATGGACATATTGAAAGCCGGATCTAGCATTCTCAACTGCAGCTCGACTGGTCAGCAGGTCAACGTGGTGCGTCTGTTTAGCCGCTCTTTTTATAGGAATAATAACTGCTGGTGTATATTTCTCTGTGGGTGTATCTGTTTCTGTTAACTCCACGTTACAACTTGTGGTGACAATATGAGGCATATTTTACTCGACATCTTTGATAAGGTGGTTCTCTGTTCTTGTTTGAAAACTCTTGAATGCCCGTTGAGTATATGAAGGTCGTCTAAACTTTATACAGAAAGATTTTGAGGAGCATGGGCGTCTTGTATCTCTTTTTGCTCATCAGTGGTATTTGGTTAAATTGCCCGCCTGTATTCTTTCTATCTGCTTCACCGCTGACGACGTAGCGGAACTGGAATTGCTAGTTGATTTATCCGGTGCTGGCGCGACTTCCCCCAAACCAGGAACTTCGTGGGTTCATTCGATCACCTAGCCATAATTTGTGACAACTCACTTGCACCTGGAGATATTTTCTGAGTTCGCATTATCAGATCGTTGGCACTGTTTGTAAAGCAACTGACGTTGTGACCTGTCTCCTTCGACGCGAATCGCCTAATTATAGTTAGGGACTCGGGAGATCACAGCATCTGTTGCCGGAGATGTGAGATATCGTATAAAATCATCTTCAATGGAGCTCACCTAAGGAATATCCGTGTTCTTGATCTCACTCGTCTATGTATAATCAAATAAAATAATGCTCTCAAATGACCCTAGATTGGTTGCTAAAAAACCGGCGCGGTAATACTTTCTCTAGTAACTTGCACGTGTTCGTCATTCTTACACTCCCAAACACGCTGTTACTCAATGAATCAGTTGGCTCGAACTGTTGTTAAGTCATTAAAGCGCTTCATATCTGAAAGGCAATCAGTGTTTTCCGTTATTTCCACCTGAGACCTCCAGATATTTTTGAAGACTTTCTGTTTGGGTTAGATCTAGGAATTTTAGCATTCTAGCAAATCTGTGGTATGATATCAGCCAACGACGTTCGGTGAGGAGTAGTATGGGACGTTCAGCTATTCATGGTAATGATTATCGGTAAAGGAAAATACTCCGGGATTTTGTCTTCCTTATTTCTTTTCTCGTAACCTGTAATCGATCAGCCATTGTGGAGGGAGCAAGCGCAACAGATAAGGAGAATAATCCACATAATTCACTGTAATGTCACTTTCTTTAATCTTGTGGCCTCGGCAAATATATTGCTGACGAGACCCACCACTCTGACAATCATTGAACCTAACTGTTTGCAATCCAGGGTTTACATGTGTTCCGAACTACTAACTTTCTGTGCTGAAAAATCTGGCAATTCATTCTTTCATCACATTATACCGAATGTGTGAACTGAATCGGTTTCAGATGTCCCAACGGAAGCACATGGGCTTCCTGACAGCATACTGTCCGTATGACATATTGACATCTTCAGTCTCCACCAACCATGGACAAACTCCGAGGAAGGCGCACGTATCATCTCGGTGGTCACCGGCCTCAGCATGCACATAAGATGTGTCGTTTAGCTTAATTGGCTGGATCCCAATCAAAAGGCGTATGAACCCCACTGGGCTGAGCAGTTCCAACAGCTTGTATGGTGCTCAAATCCCCACTTTTCAACAAACGTTCTAAAATCTTTGCCATTGAACTGTGGTCCGTTGTCGGAAAAGAAGATCTGAGATATACCATAGTGCGCAAATTGGGCTCGGAGTTGATTAACGACCTCGCTGGAAGTCGTGGAACTCAGCCATTCTAACTCATTGAAATTGCTGAAATGGTCTGTTATCACAAAGTGTTGCTTATTGTTAAGTGCAAGGATGTCCGCCGATAATATTTGCCAGGGTCTTGGAGGGATTTGACGCATCACCATGGTATCCTTAGTTTGGTTCAAGTCAGTAGTCCGACGTGATGGCGGTCACTAAAGAAGACTGCTAATTCCTCGGGCAACTTTCTCTTATCATGTGGCCACCCGTTTCTAATTGTTTCAGCCAGGTGTTGTAACGTGGCGTCCTGTACCGTTGCTTCTTTTAGGTCAGTGATTAGTGCGTTTTCCGTCATAGTGTATTCCATAGCCGCAATAATGTTAAAATGATGCTCTTCGCAGGAGGAACCTTTTCCGCAAGCTCTGGACAAAGTGTCAGCCATGTGCATCTGAGTCCCCGGCTGATAGATCAATTCGACGTCATATTTTTGCATTCTGATTAGCATTCTTTGTAACCTTCTCGATGCAGCGGATAACGGTTTCTTCACCGTTGAAACTGGTGGTTTGTGTGAACTATTGTTTTCCGATCGAACGTATGAGTGCTGAAACGTTCTAGGGCGAATATCACAGCCAACATTTCCTTCTCGATTTGCGCATAGTTTCGCTCAGCAGGCGAAAGACTCCTGTTTCGGTAGTCCGCTGGTCTTTTGTTCTGCAATAATGCCGCCCTCAGACCAGCTTCACTGGTATCACATTGAATGACCACAGATAATGCTGGATTGTAGTAGCTCAATATAGGCGCCTTGGTAATAACTCGTTTGATTTTATCGAATGCTGTCCGCTGTTCTTCTTTCCATTTCCATGGTACTTCTTAATGGGTCAAAATGTGGATTGGATACATAATGTCGGATAGGTTTGGAAAGAACTGATTCAGATAATTGACCATACCACTCAGTCGTGATACTGCTTTTACATCCTTAGGAGCTGGCAATGTGACGATAGCCCTCTCGGGGTCTACTTTGAGTCCGCTTGATGTTAACGAATGTCCGTGAAAAGTGACCTCTTTTTCTCGTAAAACCACTTTGTTGCGCGACAGGCGCATTTCTTGATCGATACAGCGCTTCAAAAAATTTCTCCAGCTTTCTGTCATGATCCCCCAAAGTTTGTCAAAAAATTAGCACGTCTTCTGCGGCACACGTGGCTTTTTTCAATTTGTCAAATTCTTGGATTAAACGTTTTTGAAAAATTTCGCAGGAAACCTTCAGTCCGAAAGGCAAACGTAACCAACGGAAACGTTCAAAGTGGGTTCCAAATGCCCGTCTAGTTCTGATTGTCAAAAAGTTGAAGACTGGTCCACCTTTGTGAAAAATTGGGTTCGACTCAGTTCTGGTAGAATGTCATCGATGGTTGGTAGACGGTAATGTTCTCTTCGAAGTACCTTATTCAGTAGCTTGGGATCGATACACAACCGGATGTCACCTGACTTTTTTGAAGTAACAGCAGTCTGACTGACCAAATCGGTCGGCTCCTCTATCGGAGCAATCACCTTAGTTCGAACTAGTCGATCTAATTTCGCTTTGCATCCTTCCCATATGGTCAACGGAATCCTTCGAAACGGTAGCGCAACAGGAACGGCATCGCTAACCACAGATAAACTAACGGCGCCTGCCAGGTTTGGGATAGTATCACATCGCTCGGACAATAGCGCGCGCCTGTGGCAGCTGTGTACTGAGCATAGGCTGTTTTTAGCCAGCACTAGTTTTAGGCATCGTGCACGTCATTCCTATACTTGGCGCTCTCCCTCTTTGAATCAGACCTGGTGTCAGATAGACCACACAGCTGTTTGTTATAGGTGGCGGGATTCCATTCAGAATTGTTGTTCTCATTGGATCACGTACCTAGGTTCAGATCATGTGCTGGCACATTGTCATTTCGTACTCACTTTTGCTGAGCAACGACTCCTGGGACAGCAACGATTGGCTGTTGAGAAATTGATAATACCGTCGGTAAGGCATAAGTATCGAACCAGCTTAGAAATCTGCCTCAGTAGTTCTCACTCCGAAGATCCTGATCGCTGCTGGATCCAGATCACACAGACCACTCGTGACGCAGGTACTGTGACATGTGGCAGGGGGGGG
>QNGE01003260.1:64010-79048 GCA_008508345.1 Paragonimus westermani | reverse complement strand
CCAAGCTGTCCAGCCTGTCCCGAACCAGGCTTAGGAAACCTGACGGTACTTAGTTCATATTGATCTTATGTGTCATGTGGCAGCACACAGAGCAAAAGCTGTATACCTTCTATTGTTATTCGATGGCATCTTTCTGACTCCATTAACTTATTAGTTGGAAATTTTAAGAGAATTTCTGATTTGTATTCTTGCATCCTTTTGCGCACTCCCGTGCAGTTAATTGTGCGACCTAACTAAAATGGATGCTCTTCAGCTGACTGTTTACCTTTGGCATGTTTAACCTAGTGCAACCTGTAAGTACCAAAGCTCAAGTTGCAGGTAATTGTGGTTCGCGATCCTGCCCGGCAAGCAATCGCTTATCCCCGGAAGGTTTCATTGTACAGTTGCCTAGCCTCGTGATTGTAAACGGTGGCAGAGACCACACAAAGCTCAATAGTTCAAGAGTTTAAACTCCCATAGAACAATATTTATTGTTGTATGAAAAGTCATTCGTTATGACAATTCTCTCTAATCAATTTTATGATCTACTTTTTGTTCTATCGCTTCCCTTCCGCACTGGCACATTAAATAACATTGTCACTGGTTCAGCAATTGCCTTTCAGCTGAGTTGTTGCTGTTTGAGTTTGCTGTTTGAGTATCGGAATTTGAAACGCACTAAGCGAGATTTGAGTTTCCCCCTCTACTATGGCCCATTGGTAACGACGCCAGCTAGTAGCCATACGGTTGCGGATTCGATGCTAAGTTGGTACGAATGCTTCTGCTGAGATTTAGGTTGCCCGATACTATTTAACCCACACATAGCCTCGTGTTTCGCATCCTATGGCAAGAGAGCTCGAACCTTGATCTGTTGGCTTCGCACTTATGTAACAGTCACAGCTTCTAAAAGCGTGGGATTCGGACTCAAATAATGTGCCTTATTGTACAACAAGTGGTTTTAAGGTCTGGGGGCAGTGTACAACGGAAGCGCTAAATTTAGTTATTGTTAAAACAGGGATTGCCATCTCAGCGGAATTCTGCCCTGTTCAGATTCGCCACACAGTAGGGTTACAATCAGCCAAGGTACAGTTTGCTGACGAACAGTATGTACGGCAAACTGGTTTTATTTGAGGTTTGGTCGCACCTCATCGACCATTTGGATGCGGTTAACTGTATTACTTGTTCTCATTGACTACCAAGTAACGTTTTTGCTTTGGATGGCCATTCTGACTCAGAACAGGTTCGCACTGCGTTCTGTGGTTCGCGGTTCTTAAAATTGTTTATATCTCGTTTGTCGAGGGCAGTGTCATCACTCTCTCCTCAGTTCAAATAACGGGAATTGTTTGGTTTCCTTTTATTTTACAGATCACATGCATGGAATCACAGTGATCTTTCAGGTCGCTTGGGATCTCTCGTGACCCCTTTCATGTCCGAAAAAGTCAGTTTATGGAAATGTTTCTTATCTACGCTATCAATTATTAGCATCCAGCTAAAAATCATATAATAAAATTACGTGGGCTTCCCTTTTCCATAAAGGAAGCCGAGTTGGCATCATTTCTTCATGGTACTTTGTTCGAAAGCTTGTGTGTGACTTATTTGTAGATGTACATTTAAGAGAAATTACACTACTGTTTAAATCTGACGGTCAGTTGAGTGGAGAAGCTTTTGTTGTCGTAGAGAGTGAACAGGATCTGTTGGCTGCCCTCGCGCATAATGGGGATATTATTGGCCGTCGATTTATTGAAGGTTAGTTCTTTGTTTACGTACATTTTCTGTTTTTCTTAGTACAAGTTTCCTCCAAGGAACAAATGGATTGGTGTGTTAGCAAATCACAAAGGCCAGATGGAACCTTGCGGTTGGTTGGGCTTCCTTATGATGTGGACAAGTCACAGTTGGCATCATTTTTTGAAGGTAGTTAAACCTTGCAGTCTTTTTTGGCTCCCTAAGAACTTGGATACATTTCGGTTCTTGCACTTTTCTGTAGGCTTCGCTATCGTCTCTGATGGAATCGGCTTATTGAAGGACCAGTATGGACGGCCTACGGGAGAGGCTTTTGTTCAGTTTGTTTCACCAGAAGTCGCTAAACTAGCAGCCACGAAACATAAACAGCGAATCGGTGGAAGGCAAGTATCTCAAACCAATCAGTTGAGTGGTTCGAGCCCCTGTTATTTACTCAGCAGCATTTACCCAGGTTTGGATATTCACGCCATATCTGTTCATACAAACATTTTTTGTTGTTTGTCAGCAAACTCATCACGGATTCAAAGCCGAAAAAATCAACCATAAAGTTACTAATGGCTGAGGGTTGAGTCTAGAAGTCATCATATTCTGCTGGCGGTGTTCGGCTATCCTAATAGAAATCTTAACTCACAAGGATATGCAACAACGCAGTGTAAATTCAACGTTCATTATGAGAAGTGTCAATGTTAGAAATTGATAGACGTCACCACCGCGTGACTGCTGGCGCTATCGTCTTCCAGTTTTCAACCTGTTTTTATCCATTTCTATTTATTAGTGGTTTTGTAATTACGCACCATGCCCCTAGACAGGAACGTATGTAACTGTTTATATATGGCTGCCATTTGGACTACTTGTCTGTCATATGGACGCTTCGGTCATGTTCTTTCGAGATGGTTTACTCACATACTTCGTTCCGAGTTTGTACCCCATTTTTGTAATACGGATTCTGTGAACTAGACTTCTGGGCATTTTTCCGTTCCTGCGTCAAAAGTTCGTTCTTCTGCTTTTAGATACATTGAAATTTATCACAGTAGCGTAAAGGCTGCTATTCAGGCCATTGAACGCCAGATGTATGTCAATTTGGGAGGTAAGTGGTTTGATCACTATATCCTCAAAACTTATGAGATTACGGTTACAATTTATGAAAATAGTAATGGAGAACTTAAATGAAATTTGTTTTATTCATTTACTTATTTATTTTTGATGTTGACTGGAAAACTTGAGTGGTAAACCACCGTAATGGTTTGGACGAACAAACCAAAACATGATTGTTAGTTAATGGTACATGTCATGCTCCCTACATGAAACGTGAAAAGATAACCAAAGAGCCGCCACTAGAAAAAAAACGGACCATGTAAAGCTAACGCACGTTATGAACAACCTTTTTAACGGCAAAATACTGTGATCGAAGTGGTTATTATAGACCGGCACATTATCAGCACAATAGAGCCAGCTGCCCTTTGGCTTTGCATATTTTCTGGACCAGAACAGCTTGATACCCGGATTATTACCATAAACCCCACAGCATTCGGCTAACCGATCAATGGTAACTTATCAACTCGAAACGCAACGGCAATTGATTACATCAGTTTTCATCTCGATTTAATGAATTGCAGCAGCCATGCCCTGAAAACGGCAAACTAGCCAGATTATCATCGCATTGATGCGCATGATTGATCTTTTGACCCAAGATTTGCCCCATGCTATATTTGTTTTGCTCGATCCAGCGCTGAGTTGTCCTACTGATACTCTGCGAGGTTGGACTCAATATTAAACGATGAGCGTTTAAAAGTATACCAATGTCATAATGCAGTCAAGTGGCTGTTTTGGCGGACAGTGCACATAGGGATGTTGAGCTGGATGGATTTGCACGAATTCCATTCAGAACGATTTCTAAAAACCGTAGATATTGTAAAGAATTGCATATTCTGTTTTTAACTTTGATGGAGATCCATCTGAATTGTTGGGGTGAATTTCCCATGCACATCATCATCCAGGACGCTGTGATTAGGGCGGCGATAACAGGCACGCTCTCTCTCAAAAACGCAAGCTACCAGCTTAAGAATGATAATTGGTGGAATTGAAGGTATTAGCCTTTTTATTCTAACCTCCCTATAGAATCTGTAATGTGTACGGTTATACACAGTCTATCAGGGCAACTGTAACCCTCTGGACTCGGGCGCCACAAGATGGAATGTTGAATGTTTACGCAAATCAAAGTGTTTACACATACAAATGATTGATAACTAACGCAAAGACAACTTACAACAAAATGGGGTCTGTGCACGGAAGAAAACCTTCAACAATTCATACATTACAAGGCATTAGCGCGCTGTACAAACAAAAAGATTGGAGCTCATCATGTCGTCGGGATATGGAGATTTGTGGCGTGTTGCACATGTAACAGGAAATAAACGTGCAGTTGACATTTGGTGTAGGCAAAATGAAATGTATACTGATACATGAAACACGGATTATTCAGTTAATGAGACAACACTACGTGAGTGAATTTACTGTTGAGTACGGCCACGCCAGTTGACTGACGCGATTTCGGTCCCACTTGGCAACTGGGACTTCACATCCTTCCAATCGCCGTCTCGTCAGCACACCACTCGTACAATTTGCAATGGTTTAAAATATTTTCTTGTTGTTTCTGTCCAGAGTTAACATCCTCATTGTTCTTACCAATCTACGCTTACCACTGTCAATTCGTCCTGTTTTTCCAAGTGTAAGCCTTCCCGGAGCGACTTTGGCGACCACAAGCACAATCAGTCATGTGACTCAACCTGTTTTTATCTTCTGACCTTCCAGTGGCTAGTCGGCGTACTTCAAAATCCCGTGATTCATAAGCAAGTAGTGCGTGTAATTATGTTGGGGTTGGTGATTTTGCTCTGTGAATCCCTCATACACAACGTTATAGCACGCTGGTTGGTGGACAGCTCACATTATTTTCGTGTGAAAATAAAAGCCTGTACTATATTTTATCTTTAATAGTTGATCCGAATGAGTCGAAAAAACCCGGGACAACGTGGTTCAACCCATACTGGAAGGTGCAACAAACTCAGTGTGCCACTTCAGCGATCGCGACACCTTTGCACCCACTGGTGAATCCTACAGGTAGTTTAGAACAAGTAAATGCTACGTTTGTTTGTCTTGCGCTGCTATCGTCGTGTGATTTTCTTGCGTCGTAAACAGGCAGTACATCGTTATGTCGGATCAGCGTCTTCGCCTCATTGATGTGATGTTTACCTCAAGTCACCCGGTTACGAGTTAACATTATTGCACTGCGGTTTCAGTGAGTCTTAGTGTGAAATTCATTGGCTACTGATAATCAGAGAGGCGCCAGTTAAACAACGAGTCTGGACGTTAACCCGATGTGACGGCTTGCTACCTCGGTGTATTGTTGGGCTAAACTGGCTACACTAACCACGACGACTGAATCATCCATGCCAAGGAGACCAGTAGATAGAAGTCGGACGAACCACAGCCTCCTGGCCATTCAGGTTTGGAGGTGGAAAAAGGATGCCAGCTTTTTTCTGAAAAATAGTACTAATTCTGTACCTTTTTCTGTTTAAGATCTCCCGATATCAGTTTAAGATATCCCGGGTAACTTGGCCTAGGCAAGCTAATTTCGTTTACCCTCTGCACCTGATGAGACCACGTTCTGTCACTCTGTAGCAGCCAGCAACCTACCCGTGTGCACACTAACCGTGCGACCCCGTTCGGCACTGAAATCCAAATAACCCCCTTGTGACATTTTAAACTGGAAAAGATATAGTACCCTTTCACGCACTTGCTGCATTGTGGTGCAGGCTTTTGAGCCAAAGGCTTTGGTTGAGAACGTCAACCGTCCTTCCGTCTAGGTCTGAGCGTTCTGATAGTGTCAGCCCACATAAGATCATGAATATTCAAAACGTCAATAATTCCACACTTCATTGGTCGTCTCGCAGTGTAAACTGAGTCACCCTATCTATTGCACACAGCAAGATGGCTAGGCGAGAAGATGCTGCTGCTGGACCTTGCCCACTGTTTTGTTTAACTTAACTCTCAGGCTCCTTCTAATCCCCATTTCTAGTATATACTCCTTAGACCTCACAACAGATGTAGCTAACCAAAGTAACACTGTCCCCGCTGCGTTTCATCTCTGACCACCCAGCCTCCGGCTTCCCTCATGCATTGCTTAGGTCTAGAATATGAATTAATGTAGATGCTTGTAATGTTCGCATTGTGAAACACACAGATCAACAGGCCGCCCACGCACTCACTGGGTGCCAATGTATGCTGTATTACGGGGGCTAGAAACCGGGGCAGTGCTCAATGTATCGAACTAACAGCACCTGCACCGTCTACCCGATGTTGGTTATACACTTCGGGTGATTCCACGGCCACCGCTGCCGGTCAGATTGGAGTGGGTGTAGTCCCCAGCACAACGGCCACAACCGTTTTGATAGATAAGATTTCTGTTAACAGTGAACTTTGTGTCGTTCGCTTGGCAAATTCTGTTCAGGCCAGCATTAGACGCCGAATCTCCAGAAACGTTTCCGCCGTGTCTGCTCATGCTCAAAGTGACACTAAAGTGACTTCAGTACTAAAGATACCTTTTACTGGGACCTAATTGCTCTGTAGCTGGTCGTAGCTGCGAACGCCCATGTCAGTCGCCTCGTTGGAGTCAAGCCCCGTTTAGGTCGCATGTCTGAGCTGGCCCTACACCGGATGATAGCGGGTGGCTGCTACAACTGTGCGCCGCGAACAGGTTATTTTTCGTCAGCACTAATTCCAGACATCGTGAGCGTCACTATTTTACTTGATGTTTTCCATTTCTAAATCAAACCTGGTCCAAGAGAGATCACGTAACTGCTAATTCTGGGTGGCGTGGCTTCATTCAGCACCGCCATTGGCATTGAAACACATACTCGACTATAGATCACGCGTTGGCAGATTATCTTTTTGTTCTTACTTTCGCTAAAACACCAGTTGTTAAGAAACTGGCCAGGTGACCATCATCATGATCGTCAGCTCTGAGCCTTATCCGTGAGCACTGTGGCCCCGACTACCGTTGGTCCTGACAATGGTTCACAAATTTGCAAAGCAATAAATAAGCAAAAGTGCATATAGAAAAATAATTCAAACAACTAAAACAATCCACTTTTCAGAAAAGTCGGCAAGTTTGGGAACAAGGGCTTGTCATTGATTGCGAAATATTAAAGCTTTCTAACCGCGGACTCTTCATCCAGGTAAACGGCACCTATGAACCTTGCCGAATGAGGCGGTCATGACTCTCACAACCCGTGACCGTGTCGTCTGGCCAGCTTGCGCTTTCTCCCAGTCATCAGCAGCCACACTGAACAATCCGCCATTTAACGGACGCTCCATCAACATACGGAGCGTGTGACCCAGCCGGTGAAGACTGCATTTGCACTATCTCGGCTATCGGTCGCGCGTGGAAGACACTTCACACCTTGAAACCATAGGGTGCATATCATTTACCCAGTTCGGCGTAATCTTCAGATTCCTCACAGAAGGATTAACTGAGGCAGTGTCGTCCGCATACTCAGTGTCAGTCGGACTGTTACATCGTAGTCGCTCCATTCAGACCCTCGGAATCTCTAAGTGCTCCCTCCAGAATATCGTCAATCACAAAGTTGAAAGGGAGGGGAAGTCAGGAACTCCTGTCGAACGCCACCCGGCGTGCAGAACGCTCGACAAGGCTATTCAGAAATGCGCAAACTACACCTATTGTGAGCATAAAACGACTCCAACAAACTGATATTCCCATCGGAGTCCTCTGCGATGGAGGCATCCCCCAAAGGGCACGTCAGGCAGCCATGTCAAAGGTATCCTTGACTGAGGAAAGAAGTGCCTACGCTGCAGTGTCTGCAGTAAGTTGATATTATGTTGGATCTATCCGTTACCAGTCCGGAAACCCGCCTCCCCTTAATCGGTCCTCTGTTTTTTCGGAGCCGCTGCATGGCGACACCCGTGAACATGTTGGATGCGATAGCGATGGGGCTACCAACTCTGTAGTGGTCACGTGATGTTGTGACAACTTTTTCGAAGGCGGCAATGACTGTTGCTGAGCCCCAGTCGTGGCACCTCTCCAACCCCTCAAATAGAACATAAGAATGTATCAGACAAAAATCTCTCAGCCATCTTTGAGAAGGGCTGAAGAACAAAGGTCGGAACTTGGAGCTTTGTTACGTTTTAATAGTTTGAGCTCCAAAGCCGCCTCCATTTCCGACGGAAGATCCTCGGGAATGTCGTAGCTAGTCACGAAATCTCCATGAGCCGCAGGTGAAAGAGTTGGTTCATAACAGTTGGACTGTTCTTCAAAGTGATCAACCTATCTCCCAAGTCGCTGTAAATTCGCGGATCGTTTTCACATATGGTCTCACCAACGCTGTATAGATGGCCTGTGCAATCATCATCATCATGATAAAGATGTCTTCTCGATCTCTGTAGCCCACTAGAAGAGGCAAGCCTCATAGTTTTTTCGCGCACTCCGTTAGTGTATTTCATTTCCGGGCGGTCTGTATCATACTCCGAATCAGAGGGATATGTCAAAATTTGTATGTTCTGCTGAGTTAATAGGAACGTCGTATTTGTGGGGCTATTTTTGAACTGACCTCTCCACAAGAGGTTCGCATAACTCCCTCCCAGTGCTCGTTTGAGTCAGTCTACTGTTGTGACCTGATCAGTTTAATTGTTAGGGCTGCTTGATGAATGTTTCATTTATCCCGGTTCCAACTGAGTACTCTATGTTCATAAGGAGGTAAACTCAGAGTGAATGATGAGACGAAACGGGCACGGGTAACAGCATGATCAGGGTCATGGCGGTTACTCCACAATGAACGACTTTAATGAATTGGGGCCACCCATAGCTGATGGCCATATAATCAATTTGTGTCCATGATAGGATGGCACAGGGTAACCTCCACGTGATGCGTTGCTGTCGTTTGTGCACAACTCGATATATAGTGTCCGTGAGATTTGCACAATTGTAACAGCCGACATTTTTGTCGAAGGGTGTGGACGTTATAAGCATCAGTACGATAAGTTGATTGGTAGAGTATAGGATCAGTTGAGACTGACGCTGTGCCGGTCACCGGGGGTAGCCTCACGAGGCGGAGTATGAGCCTCTCAGCAGGCGTTTTGTCGTCACACTCAATTTCTTTCGTAGTGATCCGAACGTAATTTCCAATGATTCTGGCCAGAATCAACACATGTACAAATGATGTCAGCTAGTCGTTTGCAACATCAACACTACCGCTGCTGTGGCCGGTTGGGGTAAGTTGCGAAGTAGACAGATGATGACCTAACGCAGAGAAATGAGGTTGTTCACCAAAGTGCTAGCCACCATCATCCAGGTTCGTCGTGAGCGCTTGGGCCCTCGTGGTTCACAGAGTCAGTGGTTGATGACTTTAGGTGAGATAGTGGCCAATCCGGTTTATTGGTGTGAATGTTGTGGTGAGTGTGTGAAGTAAGTCTACTTAATGATGCGGAGTAGTGAAAACCTTAAGGACGCTGTTTCCCTGACGACTCCCCGCTTTTACTTACAGCTCGACTGTTTGTTTGCAAAGTAAAGACAACTTGAATTTGAATTTTCGAGTACGGACGTGATTGTTTTCAGTGGTTTGCTAGGATTTGTTTTCATTGTCATGGTTGTATGGGAGTTGAGCATCAGTGCGAACTACTGACCTAATGCTGTCGTTGATAATGATTACAAGTTAGGCACCGATTATTACTTCGCTTCACGTGAGGGCACTTTTAGTTAATGAATAACGTATGTATCACAGCCTAATGGACAATCGCGCGAACACCATTGATAGGACTGTGGATGTGGCGATGTAATTTACTAAGGATTTCTGATTTCCGGTTGCTTTGCTTGCCAGCGATGTTCTTGACAAGTAATACTCATCAAAACGCCTACGTTTGAACAAGTTCTTTTTTTACCCCGCCGTTTTAGAATCAATGGGATCGAACAAAACGTCAATCGCTGTGGTTCTAAGAGCATACGGAGGCAAAACCATTAACAGTAGACACTGAAATGACTGTCCCTGTTTCATATTCTTATCGACAAGCACCCGGCTAGGTCCCACTGTGGTGCAAAGTCCTTGACGTAAACCAAGTGTATGGTTATATTTTGAATGCGCGAAGTTGTCTAGATTTCGTCACCCGACACTGGTTAACATTTCGACCTTTACTGAACCTGGATATGTTGCCTAACAAAAAAAACAGAGGCTCTTCCGGTTAATAGAGGCGGTAACCCCTAGCAAATAGAAGCTACTCCTTTGTGTGCAAAACGACCCGTTCATCACCAGCACACTGCCGTGGCAGCTGGTACACATTAGTGTGTGTGCGGTTATTGATTTTGCTGTTTGACTTCGCGACGTCCATTGAACTTTCCTATGTAAACTCGCAGACTGCAACGAAATGTGCCCGGGAGATGTATTGTACAAAAAGCCATTCCCGATTTAGCTCGTTTGTTGTTGGAAAAGACTATTTCACATTTTATTTTAATTTCTGTGAAAGACGGATATAGCCATTGGGAGTACCCATCACCGTGCTCAAATCAAGAAATGTTAGGCAGACGACCTCTCGTTTCTGCCGTATTGGAAGCAGCAGGTATCGGCTACTCCCGTTGCCCCGTGGTTCCACAACAGAACTGGCTGAATCAGCACAACAGTCTGCCACCAGTGGTCGCACATTCCGGAGGTATTCGGCATGTGTTAACGATGACAAATCAAGCGGGCAGCTCAGGATGTCACATTCGTATGCGTGGTCTACCTTATTCAGCTACAGTCGAAGACGTGGTTGACTTTTTCCGTCCGATTCAACCGCTAAAGATATGCCTTCAGTTGAGAAGGGTGAGATTCGTGTATCCCTTGTAATGTCTGTTTAAATGAACTCCCTTCCAGAAAATTCAATTCGCTCTACTTGAGCTTCCATATCACTACCCTATCTTGACTGATTGCACATATACGAACAATCGACAACTGCACTCTGTGATGCTCCCAGGAAACTCACTCGAAAATCCCCATATGTTCACCGTCTAACAATTTAGATAATTTAACGGCGTCAGTTCATCTGTATGGAATGTGCTCTTCCTATCATAATTAGTTAAAAATGGATACTCATCTGATAATCCTTAAGGTTAGCATGTTGGGGCTAGTGGGCAATTTTTATTTATAGTAGTTACGTACTACTTATCGATAGAGGTGTGGATAAAGCGTTTCTCAATATGCGTTACTTGAGGTAACAGAAAATCGTAAGCCCCTCTACTAACTACCGCAACTGTTCCGCACCCCATCCTACAGTGTATTAGCGGAACCAAACTGAAACAAGTGGGAGGTATTCGCGAATTATCAACCTTTGACACTTGCTACATGCGTACAATTGCTCGCGTATGTACGGAACACCACTTGAGGAAGGAGACTACCAGACGACTAACCTTTAAGGATAACAATCCGAACAGCTTCGTACACGAAATCCCATCATAATTTTTGTCTGTTTGAGCAAACGTTTCGTGTGCCATTCCACTGCCCGGTTTATGAACCGTTGTCTGCGGAACTTTTGGTCAACTTGAAAAGAGCATGGTGCCGAGACATGAAATAATTAGCGTGGAAGTTCGTTTCTGTTAATCAACGCGTCTCCTCGGTTGAGAGATGCGCAATGTAAATAGTCAGATGGGACATAAACGACCAGCGGTGCATATTTTGAAAATTTAATATACCTGAAACTCGTTGCAGATCTGAACAGAACAAATTGACGTTGCATGATTCGTGTGTAAGTAGGTTTCGTTACACCCCCACTTGCGTCTATTGCGGATGAACCGAATGCGCAAAATAATAAGCTGTAAAAAGTTCTTAAACTTGTTAAGTTGCCAGCAACAGCGTCGATGTCAAAAGCGATATTTTGCATATACGGAATAGGATGAGTGTCCAATTGCAATTGTCCGGACGTACCGCAGCAAACGCGGAGTCTGCCTGATCAATCACGTGTCGTTAGGTAATGATGCTGGCTAATTGGTGTTAATTCCCAAGCTACCAGACAACTGTGTAAACATTGGCTAAACCCACTGTTCCGGACTTGGTCCCAAGTCAGTGCACAATTCTGCCCACAGGACTCTCCGCATGCACGTCTGTGTCTACAGTTTACGGTTGGTTTGGGCCAGAAAGTCGTTTGCTCGACCGGATGTCAAGGCCCCTGATTAGTCTCTATACAGCTAGTGGACAATAACTGGCTACAAGCGCCATTCAGCTGACCACCATCCTCTGTAAACGGTAGTTTTAAGGCCAATGTTCTCCAGAGAACCGGGTTACAGACTACATTGTTAGTTGTACTGAACTTTTTTTCATGTCTTCGAACGACCGTTGTCAAATAAAGTTGGTGTGGTTTATACCCTGAAGTAAGCGTAAAACCATTTTGCTTGATCATATACAATTATCCTACTTTGCATGCCGTTAGAGTAAACTGTCGGTGTACGTGTTGGTTGATCCACGCATCCTTGAGGCACGCTGAATAGATTCGTCCATTTTCTCCATCTTGTTAGTATTTAAGATCCATGGCCGGCTACCTGTCTGACACTTTTAGACGAATATTCCGTTTGATTGCACCAAACCTTTTCCTTAGAACTAGTCAACACTATCTAAAAGAATATCATCGACACCTTCTGTAGGACGCCTGCCCAATTTGCCCGAGTTAAACTGTTTTCTGCACTAGTTTTTCAGTTCGGAATTTCATACATCTAATTCGTCTGCAGTAAGCGTCAGCAGACACGCAGCAAATTTTGCTAAAGCATAAATCCTGTAACGCCAGTCGTTTATTTGTTCTTTGAAAACTTACCACATCTTGAATTTACTCATCCAGTCTTGAATACCTTAATTAAATTAACCTTCTCGTCAGTAAACATTAGGTTGATAGATATGACTCTTCTTCATCGCACTGAGTGACGGTCACCACATCTTTCAACCTACCAAACTGGACGATGTAATGCCACCACTGCTCAAACCAGAGGATGAGACTGATGAAGGCTCTGTGCAGCGTACACCAACTAGTACAGACAAATGGGGGACTCTTTCAAAATAGAGAGTTGCTTGTAGTTTGAATATTTGGAAAGGGGATTGGAACGACAGATTATTAGAAGCAATTTCGCGCCCTGCTAAATATTTCGAAATACGCTTTGCAGCCTCAGGCGCAGAATACTTCTGAGTAGCTACTACGATCATGTAGATTTAATGTGAATAATGAAGTCGTGAAGGTTGTTGGACGGCTTGTGTACTTGGGAAATTGCATCAGAGGGAGAATGAAATGGAACCTCGTAGCCCTAAGGCTAGCACCGTGTTCTGTGATGACAGAGAGGTAGGTACCTGTCTGTCGCTTAAAGTTTGCGTATAATAGGTGAGTGTGGGGGCCGAGAAACTCGACTGCTCAAAGCAGAAGACGTGAATCATCCTCAAGTATTTGAACATGGGTGTTTGCTTTCGATTGCTCGCATCGGGTGACACCAATGGATAAGTAAGGTAGATGTTAGGGAGCCGGTATTCGGTAGTGATTGACAAGCGAGTTGTTTTGTTCATTGTTTAAGTGTATACAGACTTAGATGGTCAAAACATATACTAATGACGTCAGCTAGTCGTTCGCAACATCAACACTACCGCTGCTGTGGCCGATTGGGGTAAGTTGCGAAGTAGACAGATGATGACCTAACGCAGAGAAATGAGGTTGTTCACCAAATTGTTCGGTTGGGCCCTCGTGACTCACAGAGTCGGTGGTTGGTGACTTTAGGTGAGATAGTGGCCAATCCAGTTTATTGGTGTGAATGTTGTGGTGAGTGTGTGAAGTAAGTCTACTTAATGATGCGGAGTAGTGAAAACCTTAAGGACGCTGTTTCCCTGACGACTCCCCGCTTTTACTTACAGCTCGACTGTTTGTTTGCAAGGTAAAGACAACTTGACATTGAATGGTTGAGTATAGACATGATTACTTTCAGTGGTTAAGTCGTCTTTCTTTTTGACTGGGGTTCGCTTTTCTTCCTCATGATTTTATGGGAGTTGAACTTCAGTGCGAACCATTGATGTATTGCTGTCGATGTTAACCATTATGTTGGTGATGGACTGAACATTTTGAGGAACAGTTCATTTGGCCTGAGCCGAATCACCTAAACGATGGGACATGAATTGTTAGTTATTGCCTTTCAGACGGTCGACCATTAATGGTGGGGGGTGGCCCTGGAGTGTGGATTGTTGGCGCGGAACTAGGCTGATGAACCAGATCACCTTCTTCTATCGAAAGATGGTGGAGACAGACTGATGTGAAAACTGACGAAGCTCTTTCAGGTGGTTTGGGGAACTTTCTTACCATTCAGCTTCGGGCTTCCCTCATCCCTTGCTTAGATTTAGAACGAGAATTAATATAAGTGCTCTAAACGTTCGTAGTATAAAACAAATAGACCAACAGACCGTTGATTCACGTTGTCTGCTGTATCTCGGAGACTAGAATTCAGGATAATAGTCAACGTATGGAGCTAAGAGCACCCGCGTTATCTATCCGTTACTGGTTATACACTTCGAGTGACTCCACGGCCGCCGCTATCGGTCAAGCTGAAGTAGACATAGTCCTCAGCACGACGGCCGCAACCGCAGTGGTAGATCGGATTCCTGTTAACAGTAGACTGTGCTGTCCGCTTGGCAGGTTCTGTTGAAGCCAGCTCTAGACGCAAGACTTTCAGAAATCTATTCATTGTACTTGCTTATGCTCCCACTAACTGTAGTAACTTCGACGTCAAGGACGCTTTACAGCTTATGCACGAGTTATTAAATGCGTTAGCTCCTATGAAAGCATCGTCGTTCGAGCTTTACATGGAAAGCGACGCCTATCAATTTATCATTTATCACATTGTTTAATCGTGTTAAGGAAAAGGTATGGGGGTTTCTGGGATAGTCAGTGCAGGCGCTTGGACCTGACCTTGTACTTACTAGGCTCGAGGTATATGGTGCTGTTCGAACAACAAGGTTAGTGTTTGTTGCCCGGTTTCGTCTACTTAGGAAGGTACGATACCAATGATGGGTGTCGGAAGTAAGCCTGGAACCAGCGTTTCTAAGTGTATTTGCCTCCGTCAACTTTGGTGGTCCTTGGTATTATTTGGGCTGTGCGTCGAATTCACAAGACAACAACCAAAATGACTTCATTCTGCCACTTAACATCAGGTATTTAACTGGCGTCTACTTTCAACCTTGCTAATAGAGACGTGTCAATGAGCAAGCGGCTGACTAGGGAATTGCGTGGATATATATATATATATATATATATATATATATATATAT
>QNGE01003260.1:37729-56298 GCA_008508345.1 Paragonimus westermani | reverse complement strand
TTTTCAGTAGTTAGGTCCCTTCCCGTCCCCTTCTTTTTCCTTCTCTCTTTCTATATAGGGTTTGCTGTTTCTTCATGGTTGTGTGGCAGTTAAGCATTAGTGTGAACCACTGATGTACTGCTGTCTATGATGATGATGATTTATGAGTGCTGTTGGATGATAAGCGTTCTTGCATCCTGACCAGCCAGTTTGTCGTATTAAGTGCAACAACTGATAGTGGTTTCCGATTGGTTGGTGTCAACCGACCACAATTCTGTCTGCGGTAGGGTGTGCGCGAACTTTGACTGAACTTTCTCCAGTCAGGAAACCGCTCCAGTTCAATCTCATTACATAAACTAGGTCTTTTAGTGGTTTGAACAGACCAAAGCTGCACAACAGCAGCTGTGTGAGGCAGCCGCCTTACCTCATCTTGTCCCGTTGCAATTTAAAGGGATTCTCTGGTGAACGGTATCGAGCCCAAGTTAAAGTCTGCCTACCGCCTAAGGCTAAGTAAGGGTTTCCTTGTGGCAGCCGGTTCGGAAGCTATGCAGGCGATCCAGTGCAATCAAAGCACTATTATGAAACGTCTTACTCCACCTGCATCTCAAATAACGCAACAGATAGGCAAATCTAATCCGTTGTATTCAACAACTATTTTCACTCGTTTTTGATGTAAACGACGAAGAACCCTAAGATAGCTGAAGTGGTGGGGGTCATAAAACTGGGGCTACTGCTTCAAAATTCACCCGGTCAGTTGATCTAAACAATTCAACAGCGCCAATTTCAGACGGCAGTGTTACACGGTGAAACCGTCAAGTTGGGATGTTGGTCTCCGATACAGGGTTATGAATAATTATTGCACTTTACTTACCTATGTAGAATGCAAAATCGTAGAGCTAGGCCTAGCGTATGATCTTCCCCATGAAAAGTGTACGTGATTCGCCGTTTGTCAGGAGAAGTATGTGCAACCTCAAGGCCAACTTCACGTCCGTTGAGTTGGCTACGAACACTTTCTGTGTTACTCTGCAAAAGTGGGCAGGTGTGAATGGATTAACAGCACGCCAAAAATCCACTTTGCTGCGGATACTACTGCATCACTACCACAGAAAACGAGAACTTACGTGAGATGTTTGAGCCTTCCCGCTGAGCTCCTCTTTTGTATCCAGATTTTCAACGGATATATCTCCAAATCCCGGTTTCTTGGTGATCGCCAAGTAATGTTTGCATTTGTTGATCATAACTTCAATCGCAGAGCGAACCAGTCGGGCTGGAGGTCGGTGGGTTGGGGAAATCGACTCCACTGTGAACACGCAATGTGTTGGGCAAGTTCCCACAAATACGGAATCTTTTCGGAATTCCAGATGGCGTAAATGCTCCCGAGATCCGTTATCGAGACGAGGGTTATTCACGTATGCTTGTTCGGTTTGCGGATCAATCTGGAATACAATCCGGGTATGTGTAGAAGAGTGGCGCACTTAAAGCAAAAATAGGTTTTGACAAAAAGATCATGCGTAGCCGGTGAGAAAAAATGACGGTAACTCGCGACTGACCTCCCATCAGTCAATACGAGAGTGGAATCAACATCAATTTCAAAGTTAAAGTTGGATGAGAAGTCTTTCAAAGTTTCGAAATACAGTTACCCGTAGAACCGCCAATTTTTTGGAACTCCAGCAGCTCCATATATCAGTTTGTCCACCAAAAACACAAACAGCCTACGTTTTCAGTTCTTCAATTAACGTGACGTGCACCGACCGAAGAAACGGCGATCGATTCAGCACGACATACACACTGAACATCACCCACAACTGATCGTAGCCGTCGCATTTCCACACACGCTTCGGTCATCCCCCTTCGAAAAGAGGCAATAGACTCGAGTTCCGCTCATGTTAGAGCTCATCAGTAGAACACATCCTTGCCACGATCGGGACTAGAGCTCCCGCCACGCTTTCATGAGGCGAACACTGCCCCATTCACCTCACATTAGACACGACTGAATCACCGTATGTGAACGCCCAGCCGCATTCGTTTGTGAGAAATGCTGTGATTGCCTGAGTGTCTCGAGAGGAGACACAATAAATGTCCTGTTAATTTCAACCGATGATCCGTTCGAGCTGAATTCACAGAAATCACTAACTTGTTGAGCAAGATTTTTGATTACTTATGAGTAGTAGGGGATGTTCGTTTTCCCTACACATTGAAGATCACCCACAACTGACTGTAGCTGTCGCATTCCTATAGACAGCACGGTTACCTCATGAATGCTTGGCCGGAGTTCTAGCCTTGGCTGTGACAAGGATGTGCACTACTGACGAGCACTAACAAGAGCGAAACTCGAGTCTGGTGCTACTTTTCTACAGGGAATGACTGAAATGTTTATGCGAACGCGAAAGCTGCGATCAGTTGTAGGTAATGTTCAATGTATATGAAAAACCAAAATTCCCTATCACTCATCAGTGATTCAGTATGTGGTGAGTACGGTTCCACGGGACTAACCGTGGGGTGTTGCGCGTGTCATAAGTGACGGGAAGTTTCTTATTTCGGCTTCCAGACAGGTGTGCTCTACCCATATGTGGTGGATTGCCAGGTCGGGGGTGCGAGTTTTCGAACGCTCGGCCGAATACCTCAACGTGGGGAGGTACGTTCGAAAACCTGCCGCGATCGGATCAAGGACAACGTGCGCGACCGGATGAGTCATCGCTCGACTAGATCGGACCAACGGGCGAGGCAGGGCAGGCGAAATACGACAGACGGCCAGATCGGAGGCGTGGTTTTTCCAACATTCAGAGGAACATCTCGACACGATGTTGGGATACGGTCAAGGCCAGCACTGGGTGGATGGCGGACAGCACGAGCAGCCGGACGAGCCAACGCGCAACGGAATCGGACAAACAGACGAGGAATGGCAAGCGAAAAACCCTCCGATAGAAGGCACCGGTCACGCACGTAAACCGGTTAGAAGTGCACACGACGTGTGAACGGAAACCGGGGGGTGCTGCGGGTTGGAATTGCGACTTATAAACGAGAGAGCGCGCGTTGCATGTGACTAGCGGTTTGAACAATAAAGATTGTGCTTTATTGGACGCCTTCTCGCTACACATACAGCATAAATACAAGCCTCTGTTTCTTCCGTAACAACCCATCGATAAGTCTGAACGCCGACCGAGCGAGCTCGTCCGGTCAAGGCTAGCGCCGCCATCGGATGTCGGGAACGACCGCAGTCTAAAGATAACAACAAAGCTATTTGTCTACCGCGCAGTAGTGCTGTCCGTACTGTTGTACGGCGGTGAAACCTGGACACTGCGAACGAAATGAGCCGTTCCCATCTGTCATGTCTACCACGCATTTTGGATACCTGGTGGTTGGATATGGTTCCGAACACAGGGGTACTCTGGCGAGCAGTCACGGACGGGATTGAACGTATACTGACGCTTAGTCAGCTCCATTGAATGGGACGTCTGTAGAACGGTTGATGAGCGGATTGCGAAGCATCTGTAAAAAGGCATTTAGAAACAGGTAAAGGAAATCTCGGTGGCCAGAAGTCACGATGTTATCCAGGTCCTACTTGCTGTGCAGCCTTAGGTCGTGGGAGGTTGTCACTTTGAACAGAAACCGTCTGGAGAACCGTGACACGGGCGGGAATCTGAAGCTTCCGTGAGCGAACGTGATGTCAACGACGTAGTACGCACAAGAACCATAATTATAGCAGATCGTGATGTGACCAAATGGAATTCTAACCAAAGCACCGGCCATCTCAAATCTGTAGATTATTAAGGTACTCACAGCACGACGTCAATGAAGAGACGATAAGTGGGTTAGACTAGTTATATAGTTCCCCATTCATCCACTTTCCTTACAATAAGCGTGGGTCGTGGTGGCCTCTTTCCTTTTTCTCTGCCTTGTTGGTGTATTGTTTGATTTGTTTGGTCCCCAGTGTTTTTTCCCCAACTTGCCTTGAGTGCACGAATATGTGTTGCTATACTCAACTACTTATTGCCTTACACTTTCAACATCTTCCTTCCCAGCTTAGATCTCCCTGTCTGATTTACCCAAGAGATTGGGGTTTCAATTTCATACTCATTCTCTGGCAAACCAGGGGCTAGACATGCCTACAAGCACACCAAGTATTGTATAGTCACGACCATGGCAATCCAACAGATTGTCTCAACCACTTTTGTGCACAGAACGTCGGCTGGTAAATTCGGAATGAGCATCGTTTCGCAGGAAGCCACTAACTTTGGGTTTCGATTGCGTAACAGTATCTTGAATGAGTTTAGTGGGTCAACTTTATGACCTGTTGCTATGACGTGTTTATCAATCGATGACGTTGGATTTCGAGCCGTCAGTGTGTTGTGAACCGAGGAGGCGGATGGTACAAAGGTTGTTTATTTGGGGAAACCAATACACGTGCTATTCGTCTCAATCTGACTACAAACGAAAACACTCGTGCACACAACACTGGTCTGAGGATGTCCCGGTCGCTTTGGACACCAAGTCTCAGTTCCCTCATGTAGCAAAGCCATTCCATGTGATGCTGCCCTACAATGATCCTTCCCGTATTTGTCCCTCGGCTGTCGCTTCACGACTGAATGATGGTGGTGTAAATAGTATAGTGCGACCGTCTGTCCTCACAAGTGCACCAAGTTGAGATTGGTGCGTCATCACTTGTTTCGACGACTTTGGGGTGTGTTCGATGACTCGCTGTGATAGTTCTCGATCTGTTCTGCATATGTAAACCGCACTGCAACTGCAAGTGAACTGGTACACAACATGAGAGACAGAAGAGTTTGACAAAGTACTTCGCGATCGTGGAGAACTGATCCTCTGGTAGTTCGAACTAAGTACAATCGGATACGTTTGAACCCGGGCAGATTTTAATTTGTGCTTCATGTCGTTGGTTAGATGTCACCTTCGAATGGCAAAAATGCATAAACATCCCTTTTATGAGCCGTAATTACGAGTTCAATGACCTTATTGTATTATATATCGCGATGAGTTCCAAAGTTGAATTCCACGGACTAGTCCGAATCCTCACCGTTGGCAACCTCGGTGGGTAATGTCGATACGACAAACTCTCAGTAGGCGTACGGAGAAGATGACTTAGCACTTGGAGACTACATTTTCATAACGCCATGAACTGAAAGTATATGTGAAACTTTTGGAAGAACGAAATGTGTAAGCGATCATCCCAATTATTGTGAATCAACTAACGGATACAAAAACGGTGAAAGCAATCCTGTTCGAATAATCGTTCTTAAACTATAGAACTAGACAGACCGTGTATGGGTACTAAACATCCGTCCTTTCAACAGCAACTAAGTTTTTTTCCGCATCCCAACTGATGGAGATAGATAACTGCTGTACGTCCTTTTCCTTTTACTGCTGGAAATCTCGAGGTGCTAACGCAGTGAGTAAAAACGATCTTTTGCCAACCTTGGAGTAGCACTGTACACTTTGAAGATGTGGAGCGCATTTCATATAAATCAACCGGGTCATCTTAGTCAACATGGCCAGCATGTCTTCGACAAACCAGGAGAAACAACAGCATCGTCCGAATAATCCACAATATCAGAAAGAAGTTTTCCACTAAAATCATTTGGTTCCCTAACCACAGATTTCAGAATTTCGTCCATCGCAAATTTGAACAAGAAAAGGGAGATGGGAAGCATGTAACGGATATCGGAGACAACTTTTGTAAGCTCTCGCCCCGTTTGCAAAGTTAGCATATAACACTCTTGAATAGAAAACATTCCTTCTAGACCTCTCTTCGAAGGAGACAGTTCCAGGGAACACGACGTGCAACTGAATCTTGGGGGCAGCCTACCGACAAAAATATGGCCACCGTTGAGTGCCTCCAAAAATGGCGATACCCCAATACACGTCATATGGTAAATTAGGTTAATGCATATGCGGAGTCTTCCCAGTTCGTGTACCACGCCGATGCGAAGAACTGACGGAAAATGAGTCGTCATTTTACGGCACATTTGCCACTCTATGGCTTTTTAAATGTTATGTATACAGACATTCGAATACGTCAACAACCAGCACTTATTAGGCTTTGGCCCCCCCATTGATCGTTCTGGAGGAAGGTGATATGCATTGCGGGCTTTTCTGAACGCCGAACATTCCTGTCGTTAATTCCTGTTGCAACAAAACTGGCAGGAACCTATTGCAAACCAGGCTCATGTTTGATTAATCGAGCTGAACATCGTTCCATTTCCGTTGCTAACGTAATTTATTCTCCCCTCTGCCGTTACTGGTGTCAGTAAATTGGGCAAACAGTGATTGTCTCCCTTTCAGCAGTCACCGTGGCATACTGAATTACGTGAGATTGTCCTTCACACACTTGCAAAGATTGTAGGTTTCGGTCTACTATCTCGGTGCTGAGATTTGCTGCTTGACAGATTTTCTCCGATCACGGTTTCTGGGGGAAAATCGGAAACGTTCAGAAGTTTCACTCCCCTGGCCAAGGCAATATCATTCGAATTTATTAATTACTGCTCTTAAATCGCCTTTACTGTTATGGTCAACGAAGTTCGAACTAATCAAGATTTGTCTCTCTCCGTTTTCAATGCAATGCTGGAACATCTCCAGTTATTATTTTTCGATTCCTCAGCGAAATTGGTCAGTACAGTAAAATAATCGAACTTTCGTCCCCATATCCGCTGTGCTTCAGGCAATCGGCCGCTGTTTACCACATCCAACGTCACAGGAGGAACGATTTAAATCGCACTCTTATTCCTCAATAGGAAGGCGTGATTCTAATAAACTGAGGTTACTTAGAGCCGCCCGGATCATTGTTTTTTTCTAATTCTTTCGCCGCAGTAACCAAGTACACGGACTTGTCGTCAATACCAACAAAGTATTTTTTATCTCTGAATATCTTTTAAGGAAAGGAGATATTTCAGCAGCGGAAAATTTGGCAATTACAGTGCTCTTCTTTTCAAGTCAGATCAAGATGTTGGAATTATTCCGTTCACGTGCACAGTATGAGGATTGTATTAGATAGGACGAAATTCGAGAAGAGGAGAACTCAAGGAAATAAATACCCCTGAAACAGAAGAGTGAGTATCGAAATCCATAGGTTCTACGAAACAAAACGGATAACTGAATCCCCCACTTTCCGACCTACTGGAATCATGATTCTCTGTCTTTGTTGGCCCGTCGAAAGTTCACAAAGTGGGGATACCTATTCGGCTCATTCAAAGCATGTGCAATTCACCACGCCAATTTTAGCAAAATGCTAATCACAATTCCTTGAACTTATCAGACGGAAGTTGTCGAAGCATAGCCTAGGGGACTATTGAATCCACTAATACAATCAAAGAAAGAAACGTTCTCTCTCTCTCGACGCATCCCAACTTCGTTTAGAAGCATTCCACTGAAAAAGCCACAGTTACGTTGTGGCCAATAGTCCAGAGATCCGCATATCTTCAACAGCGTTGAAACAGCTGCCTTACTTTTGTATTCACAATATACCGCATAAATCCGAGGGGAAATTAAGTCGGCAGGTGGATGGCACATAGATGGGATCCCCAGTGAGGTTATTATTTCCGAACATCAAAGATAGTAATACATCAGCGATTCACACTGAATCTTAACTGCCACGCAATAACGGAGAGAAAAACAAGCTTTGTACAGGGAGACAGGAGAAAAAAAGAAGGGTGGGAGGGGGACTTGACTACAAAAAATAGCTACGTCTATGTTCAAACAGTCAGCATCAAAATGCCTACGCCTTGCAAACAAACAACCGAATTGTAAGCAAGAGTAAGTCGTCACCATCTAAGCGGCCCCTTCACGGATTTCACTGCTCCACGTCATTCAATACACTCAATTCACAGATAACTCGGTTAAACGACAATATTCACGCCACTGGGTTGGATTAGCCGCCATCTCACTTAACGTTTCAAGCTACCGACTCAGGGAGTCGCAAGGTCCCCAGTCCGGGAGACGAACCCGATCTATAGTGGCCAACTCCTTCGTGAACGATTTCATCTGTCTACGTCAGATCAAACCCCGTTCAGCTCACATCTTACGCCAATTGGTTGCATCGTCGACAAAAAGTGCTGGGTTTGGCGGAAGACCAGCTAGCATCCCTAGTATATGACTTAGCTGTTTAAGTCCGTGTAGATTTACAGATTGAACAAGAGTTCGTTCCAACAACACATCGCAATGCAGGTACACAGCACCACGAAAGTTACCTTGGTTTGAATTTGCACTATCTGATGTGTAAACGATCTACCTAGACACTATAAACATAGGCAGGAAGCCGAGTCGAATTAGTTAGTTGAATTGGACATCATATATAGCTGACCGCGGCTTTCACGTTCGGATAGAATTTTTGGTCAGTTTTTCAGAAAGAAGCACTAAACTAGATTCCTCCATATGAGCTCACTAGTAATACATATCCCTACCACAGCCTGGAGTGGAACGCCGGTACATGTTCTAGGTGATACAGCGTTGACATTAAACTATGAGTAATCAAATGAAGATGCGTAAACGTTCAGTCACCTTCGATTGTGAGCATGAGGCTGTCAACGGGATTTAGAACAGTTACTATCTACATTCCAGAAATTTAACTTAAACTATATGCATTACTCAATTGGTTCGATGAAGTCCATGACTTCAACCTAACCGGAAAGTCTCCGATCGCAGAGTTATCGATTGTAGTTAACAGCACAGTTACCGTGTCTGCAATCGAGCTGATCGGGCACTCTGAACACTATTCACATAAGGCCGCGGTTGAGCGTTCAAATACGATTGATCAGCCATGCCTAGTGTGAGGTTATTGGCGCTGATTGGCACCCTAGTCTCACAAACACGAGGGTCGGGGTGCAAATTCCGCTCGGACAAGGATAGGCACCAGTGGTGAGCTCTAATCAGAGTGAAACTCGAGCCTAGCGCATCCTTAAGCAGTGGGCTGGCCGAAAGGCTCATCTGAATGCGAGGACTGATCGAATGTAGGTTGTGTTCAATTTGAAGTAATCCAAATCACCGAAATTCAATTCAGATTGCCATCTTTTCTGAATATGAGTGGATGACCTGGGGATTACCTACAGATGAAAGTGTCAAAGTGTCCAAGTAAGATAACTCGGTTCTCCCTGTCACTTACAAGCGATCAACTTCGTGGCGAAAATAAGAACTTCGGATAGGCTATAAGAAAAGCGAGACTGGAGTCTAATGCATTTTCTAAAGGATTTATTTGGAAAGCCTGTTTGAATTCAAAAGTTTTTATCAAACAGGGGTAATATTCAACGAAAAATCCGACTACTTGTAATTAATGGTTGTCAAACATCAAGAGGAATACAAGCGCATCGTGATCTACAATTCTCGGGCACTTCATTATGTGACTTGCTACGAGGTCTGTCTACTTTTTGTCGTAATAAACTATAAAAATCAAAGATCTCAAGTCGCGCGATGACAGTTTAATAGATAAGACGCAGATAAACTCACTCCAATCACACCAGGAGCAAAACTACTTTGCAGCAATCTGGCCTCGTCACCTTCGATTGGCCGAAGTAACTTTATTATTGGCATAAACTTGTAGTACGCGGCAGAGACCGGTGAGAATTTGGCATGATCGCGTCCAATTCCTTTGACAGCAACACAGCGAGCCTCCAGTTCATCGCCAACGGCTAACTTATTTACTAAAATCGTTTGCGAAACCACAGTTGGAGCGTCACCTTCCTTGAGATTTTCTTGTCCTGGGAGGGGAACCCATTGTAACTCTGAACTGAAGAAAACGGTGAGTTTTCAGCTAACCTAACATCAATACAGCATAACTATCGTTTCAGAAAATTAACACCATACGAAGAATGTTCACAAATATCTAAAAAGTTTCAATTTCCAATAATAAGAGTGATCCGTAAAAACAAAATACGCTTTGTTGACGATCGCGACAACAAACCACTGAGGCTCATGAGGCTGCATTGGCAATATCACTCAGCATGCTCTCAGAACATTTAAAAACTAAACAGTAACTCCGAAAAAAAGCTAACATCAACAACATGCAACTTGGTTGCAAAAAAGTGGGCAGCTAAGCCGAGGCGACGAGGTGCAAAGCTTAGCAAGTTCGAAGAAGATATTCCACTCGTTGAAAGCAAGAGAGATTGTAAAAGGACCCCAGAGGCCAAAGCGTGCTAACACTCGTCTTCTGAGAAGTCCATTTTCGTATGCAACCAGCAATAAACACGGAAAATCTCTCTCGTAACTCGAGTCAAACTAACGGAGAGTGCCGAATGGCGCAACTAAGAGTTCTTTGGAGGTGAGTTCAGTGTTTACGCTGGACGTTCTCGTAAGTGCCAGTCGAAGGAACACAAGATTGTGACTGAACAGCAGATTCCCCAACAGCAAAAACAGGCAGTGTCGTTTGAAGTATATGGAGACGCTCGAATTAGAAACTCCTCAGTGATACTTAGTAACGGTGAATGAAGGGGGGGCACAACGTTGGTTGTCCTGACGCATGAGGGTAGTATTGGTCTACGGATGAACTCCAAGACATGAAGACTAGCGACAAGCAATCAGTGATAGTTTGTGTTTATTTGCAACTAGCGCGAGCGGAATGCTCAATTTAAAAAAAGGAATCAAACACACAAGCTTTACTGCCGCGTATCAAACAGCAAAAAGGACTGGACCATTGAGCGATGTGGCGGTCTGCGTACATCGATAACTATTGGATTAAACTGGTGTGATCATCCCTTCGACAGATTACCTCGTGTCAAACAGGCTAACAGGCAGGGTCTGAGTAACCAGACCCTTGGTTTTCCGGGTTGAGAATTCGAAGAAAGCACTAGGTTTAGCAAACTGCGACCCACCTGGTGCTTTGTGCAGATTTGTGAGTCAAGAGCACCGATTGAGAACCCTATTTGTTCTTCTTTACATGTACGGGCGCACTGGCAGTAATACCGACCCACATACAACCATGACCACTTGCAATAGTACAACTTTCAAATTACATCGGCCGTTTGGAATTGTTAGTCAGGCCGCCCCATACGCTACACATGTCAGAGTGGACGGGCCGAAATATGTCTCCGTTGACTCCTTCTTGCTGTGAGTTAATGTAAGTGCTTTCAACGGCCGCACTATAAAACAGACAGATCAATGAGCCGCCATTATTCAGACGTTCGATTCACTGAAATTCGACATCTGCTGCAATTAAGAGACCAGAATGCAAGATAGTTGTCCGCGTACTGAACGGGTAACATTTGATTGTGTTTCAAGTGACTCCATGATCGTCGCTATCGATCGAGAGGGAGTACTTACAGCTCTCAACATAACGGCCGCAGCAGCGGTGATGGACTTCATTTCTATTTATAGTGAACTGTGCGCCGTTCACTTGGCAAGTTCAATTCAGTCTAGCTATAGATGCCGAACCTTCAGAAGCCTTCCGGCTGCATCTGCTTACATCCCAAATGACCGTAGTGGCTTCATTGTCAAGAACACCTTCTACTCGTACCTGGCTGCTTCCCTTATATGAACATAGATATAGATGACGAGGCCCTATTCAGAATAGTCGTTATCATCACATCTCACTTAGATTCGGATTGTAGGTTAGTACGTCATCGCGCCGTTCTTTATCTCGCCGGGTAGCGACTCCACCGATCGCAACATCTGGCAGTCGGTAAGTTGGGAAAGTCAATCGGAAAGTATGTTCAACACACTAGCCAAGGTCAGCAGTCTTAACTTCGGAAACCCGACCATCTATTGGACCCGTAACTCACAGACCATCCATACAACAGGTATTATAGCAAGCGACAATGATTCACAGGAATGATAAATGTTGGATCTCAGAAGTTATTATAGCTGCTGAACGTCGGACGAAATAGTCCTCATGACAATTCACGTAAGTTTAAGGGGGGTGTTAGTAAGAAGCCCAGACGCAGCCTTGGTGTGAGATTAAGCTAGTCGAAATACAAACCGATTTTGTTTTACGAAATACTGGTACTTTTCAAGCCCATCTGTACCAATGACCTTGGGGTCCATCTACCAACGGAGCCACCAACGAAACGGACGGGACATTAATCAATTATATAGACAGAAGGTAATATCGCTGGGCAAAAAACTTAGAGAACCAAGTCAATGGACCTGATTTTACCGTGTTAGGATCGCAAGCCTGCAGTGTAATAACCTGGGTGGTATACCGAAGACCACCTATTACAGCCGGGATCTGTCTTGCAATTCGGGCCTCAAACGTAACGAGACTACCAGCACAGACGACCCTGTGGTGCCACTTTCCAAAAAAGAGGGGGAGGCGCTACGATAAAACTTGGCTCAGTTGGCTCAACCTGTGTGGACAGCGGGGAGCATCCCCTCTGCTGGGGTTGAACGATAATACTTCCCACATTTAAAAAAGTGTCAGGGAGTCTTGCGAAAGCCATAGGAGAAATTAACTTGACTTCAGTTATCACCAGAAATCCGTCGACTCACTATAGGCCAAGCGGTAGTCAGTAGGAGATAACAGGCAGGGTTTTGTCCTGGCGACGGTTACTGACCCTATTTTCACTCTTCGCCAAATTCTGGAGTAGCGTCATTTACGCCGTTTGGTAAGTAACCGTCGCCTTCGGACTGTATAGGTGCGTTCGATTCAGTGGATTGATCTGCGGTTCAGGGTGGTCCGAGCCCAGCGGTTTACCGAACACGTGTGAACATACTGTCGGAGCATTATTTCCATATTTCAGCCCAGGCTACGGTTTAGGCTGAATTGTCCAACAGCCTCAGCAATGAAAGTGACGCGCGACAAAGCTGCCTACTTTTACCAGTTTTGTCCCATTATGCTATAGGTCGAATAATGAAGGGCTGCCTATGACACTAGGACAACGCCAGACTGAACCTTGGACCTAGTGAAAGACTGACCGATTTTGGTTATGCTAAGGTTGTTGTTTGATAAACAACAAGCAACATAAACAACGTCAGACATCACCTCGCCATGTTCGATGCCTCAAAATGCATTTTGCAACCTCAAAACGCTTCTGCAACACGATTTCGCGAGCTTACAGTTGGCAATGAATGTGTGGAAACATTTGGACGACTGGCACACTTAAAAAACTGCACAGGCGACGGCTGGATGTAGAACATGAAACAGAAGCCTAGAACAGTGCTCGATAACTTCGGTCAGCTCTGGCGACAGAAAAACATCTTTCTGAAGCTTATGAGTCATCTGCATAAGATGGCTGCAGCAGCCATGGTAGTTTATAGTCGCAAAACTGGCCACTCAGAGAAAAAGACATGAACCGTCTCAGAATAGTTAACTACCATATGTCTGCTTTCGATCGCTAATACCGCGTGGCACCAACGGTAAAGTGACGACGAGGTTGACAAGCGAACTTATTGCAGTGAATGTCAACTGACTTCGTCCGCTCTGTCCTTAACTATGCACGGGCTTAGACATTTAAGTCATGTATTAAGGATACCAGCTAGTCAATCTGTCATACTTAGCGCCTGCGCAGTGAGCAGACACCTTGTATAGGAGTGAAGTTAATTGTCAGAGTCATCCATTACAGGTCTTCCGAGTTGGCGCTCTCGCTGTAACACGCAATCGGAACCAGTAAGCGCTCACGAACTGAATTTGAAGTGATCGTTGCGACAAAGTTGTGCACGAAGAACCTGGATCAACGGACAGCCAGGCGAGCGAGGAGGACACTTGTACTTAAACTGCCACTGGGTGTTGCATGATATACCTTTGGATACAATCTCTATCTGTCCTTTTGAGTGCATGTTAAAAGCAGCGACCATGCCAGGAGTCGAAGTGTCGAGATCCGCAAATAAATCTCAAGAAGATCCACGTCCTACTAGCTCATCCAACTCCGGAGACTTCGGTCACCTCATGCAGACACTGACGAACATCCAACGCAATATGTCTAGGAGATCCACAACATCGGGAATACAAGTGTCGATCCCACATCCCGACAAGTTCACGGTGGGGGAGCACTATCCTCATTGGGAAAACCAGGTGCCGGCTTATCTCTGGAGCTTTCCGGAGGAATCCCATGCCAACCTGATCCTGCTAAGCAGGCTGGTCTTCGATACTGTCGTCAAGGCCGAAATCCTGGACACCACAGCGTCAGACGGAACGTTCCCTACAGTGCGGCGCCCACTGGATTCTTTCTCGCATTTGAGAGTCTACAAACAACAGTTCCATGCTCGTGGACAGTTCGAAGAGGAAACCGTCCCGTCGAAAACCACATCAGAACAGGTAGGCCCTGCGGTCGACTTTATGTTCCCTCTCTTACCGACTGTTCCTAATCACTAGCAGAACTCACGGTATAGACAATACATGGAGTAGCACTCGTAGGTCTAGTGGACGCCGAGGTGTCAGCAAACGTAGTCGGCGCACGCACATTACGCGGATTCTCATGCTACGGGTAGAAACCGTGCTGTCAACGCATTCTTACAGCCAGTGGTGATGAACTGCCGACAGAGGGCGAAATATCTGCGTCGGTTACAATAGCCGAACGTCAGAAGAACAGTTTTGTCGTGAGCCCCCAACTTTCCATTGTTACAGTTGGAATGGATTTGCTGGGTCGTCCCGGATACGTGCCCGATTTGCACCACCTTCAGTTAAAGAGCCCGTCCGGCATACTTCACCTGATACCCGATTCCTAAGTCCCGCCAGAGACCGATTACTGTCTCTCTCTCTCTCTCTATGTCACTACGGCCCTCTACGACGTGAGATGGTTCGACTGAGTGGAGCTTTTGAAAACTCGCGAAGTGCTGAACGTCCGAAGTCAATAAACAAAAGTCGGTTACATGTGTTCTGTTAAGAAGGAGCAAGGCTAGATAGCACAAGCACTGAGTCACAGAATTAGCACGGGGGATGCGCCACCTATGGTGATATCCTCCAGGATGAGGTGCGTAAGATGGTTAATGATATGCTACGGAACTATGTGATCCGGACCCTGATTTCCACATGGTTTTCCTAACAGTTCTGGTGAAAAAAGACGGTGATCTACGACTATGTGTCGACCACGTGAAGCAAAAACAAGTGACAAAGAAAGACATCTCCACTATCAAGAATCGACTATTTGTTTGATGCTCTTGGCGAAGTCACGTATTCCTGCACGTTAGATTTTGCATCATCTTGTTAGCAGGTGATGACTGAAGAATACGACCGAGCTAAGACGGTCTTCACCGTACCTCCGTGAGTGTATGAGTTCCAATTTATGCCCTTTGGATTGTCAAACACGCTGGCGACATTTCAGCGCTTAATGCAGAAATCACTATGACTTGATCCCCGGAATGTGCCTAGTGTATGTGGATGATAGCACAGGCCAAAGAAAGTCCTAACAAGAGCATATGCGCAATTTGCAGTCTGTGCTCGACCGCCTGGCTGGAGATGTTTTGAAACTAAGATTCTAAAAGTGCCACTCCCTGCTGGAGGAGGTAACATTTCTAGTGCATATAATCTCTGGATCGGGTATCCATACGGGCCCAAAAAAAGCGGAACAAATCTGATCATGACTAAGCCGAAGGGTGTAAGTGAGTGGAGGGGCTTACTCGGATTTGCATCCTATTGTCGTCCCTTCATCACTGATTTTGCCCACACTTCCACCCCCATAACCATAAATTTTCGTGATCTATCGCCGAATGTCGGGGAATTTATTTTGGACACATGCAGGTGGCAGTGCAGTCAGAGCAATCCTCTTGCAATAAGATGGCAGAGAACGGATGATGGCTTACGGCAGCCGGTGTTTGGGTAAACGCGATAAGTATCTCACGACGATAAAGGAAATGCCCGTGCTGGTGTTTATGCGAAATTTCCGGCACTATCTTTCAAACGAAAGTTTTATCGTGTACAAGGACCATAAATCCCTTTGCTGGTTACAAAAATTTGAAGACCCAGAGCGGCAGTTAGCCCGATAGCGAACATCGAGCCGGTAAACGAGATCCCAACGCTAACTCATTATCGAGGCGTCCCATGCGCAACCATGGCGACTGTCTGTCCAGTACTGCGCAACAGGTAGCGTTGATCAATCTACATAGTGTAGAATATGGCCGCTGACATTAGGTCAAGCATCAGATCCCGGGACTGTGCTAATCTACAAAGGGTGTCGAAATAGCGGCGATAGACCAACCGGCAGAAACGATAGGGATAAGCTACGGATCTCGCTGCTTTTGGGGACAATGGGAACAGTTCAAGACGATGGGAGCAATATTGTTTCTCCAATATGGACCTACTTATTCGAGAAGGATTGTAATTCCCCAATCCATGGTAGGCGAATTCTTAGCAAACATGCACCACGAGCTCGGTCACGCTGGAACAAACAAACTGGAGACGGCCGCGCGACAATGATTTCAGTGAGATGTAGAGATGTCACGTTGTCATGCCAATCACGCGAAAAATGCGGCATCGTCAAAAAACCCCTAAATAGGAAATCGAGCGCCGCTGCAAGTTATGACTGCGGGATACCCTAACGAAACAAACGGTACATTTTGGTCCTGAGGATTAATTCACCAAATAGTGTGAAGCAGTCCTGTTTGCACAGGTGGGCACAAAGACAGTAGCAATGGCCATCGTCACCACTGGATGTCTTTGGGGAGCCCCTGGCCAACTCCACCTGGATCAAGGCTCTTGTTTTGAAAGCTCGTTGGTAAGTGAAATGTGTAAGCTATTGAGAACAGATAAAACGCAAACTACAGCCTACCACCTGCAGAGCAGTCAGCAGGTGGGAAGGACGAACCGATCCCTCAATAGTCTTCTTAAGGCTTTTGTGGGCGAGAATATCGCTATTGGTGCGTCGATTAATGAAGCTTGACACATTGGTGGACCGGCCAAAAAGTGAGACTATCTTCAGATGCCCAATGGTCATGTACAGGGCAACTGCAACTTTCAGTTAAACGGTAAGAAAGCAATCTTTTGGATACACTTTAGCGGGCCCATCAAATGGCACGGAAACATTTGATTTCAGGATTACTCAAATAAGAGAGTATCTGGAGCCCCCTAAATGTTGGCGAAAGAATTTGGCTACAAAGCACGGTTACGAACCCGCGAATCCTAGCGAAGGTGCACATCAATGGAAAGGATCGTAGGTTGTCGGGTGAACATTTTTGGACGCAATTTGTCAAATTAATGAACTGACAGAGAGCCGAACTTGGTGCACTTCAACCGATGAAAGTCATACACACATATCACAGTCCGTGAACTCCCAGTGGACGTTCTTCAAATCGGGCCGGAGATCCAGGTTCACGAGCTAAACCTAGGCGAGGTATCAGGGACGGTACTAAGAGGGGAGTTGTGTAACGCGCGATCGAAACCAGTAAGCGCTCACGAACTGAATTTGAAGTGATCGTTGCGACAAAGTTGTGCACGAAGAACCTGGATCAACGGACAGCCAGGCGAGCGAGGAGGACACTTGTACTTAAACTGCCACTGGGTGTTGCATGATATACCTTTGGATACAATCTCTGCCTGTCCTTTTGGTCACATGTTACAATCGCGACTCAAAATCAGTGGTAGCAGACGTTAGGTTGGGTGACAAATAAATGAACTCAGTATCGTGGCGCTGACTTTGTTTGATCGAGTTAACTCTGAAGCAAATGCAATCAATGACGCGAGGCATTAGAATTCGCAAGGACGCTGGCTTGCGGATGACGCCATGTTTTCATTTACAGCTCCGATCTTCAACTGTATGGCGTGTGCACCTTGATGTTGAATGGCTAAGTTTAGACAATTGTTTTTGACAGCTAGTTTTCTTTACTATCTTCTGTTCTAAAATCAGGGCTGGTTTTTCTTCCTCATGGTTGTGGGTAGTTAAGTACCAGTATGAGCCACTGGATTATAGCTACCTATGGTGATGGAAATACACGGTCATTATACCGAACCTCAACGCAGTGTGATGGTCTGCGCACCGCAATGATGTACTATGTCAAACTTAATAGTTTGATTACTAGATCCAAATAGTCGATCATTTCAAGCAGGGCAGTAGGTGAAATCCTGTTGAGCTTGAGCTTCCCCGTCCTCCAGACTGAAAGTATGACGAAAACGAGCCTTTTCAGAGAAACAAGGGTAGCAGATCGTTACCAACCAGCTGTTTTGGGGTGCAGACTTTGGAACCAAAGGCCTTGGTCGAGAACCCTTCGTTTCTCTGTTTAGGTCTGGGGTCCTCGCAATTTAGTCTACACATAACCAAGAACACTTACAACAATACTAGGTTCATATTGCCGCCTCGGAGTGTACTTCAGATTGTTCTAACTGCTACGTACAACAAAGTGGACATGTGAGAATATGCAGTCGATGGCTCCTCCCGTGGCAACCCTGCAGCATTCTTTTGACCTGATGCATATGACACATTAGCGAATCAGCCTGTCAAATTCGCTACGTACATATACGCATTAGCAATCGTGCTGACAGGTCGGATAGAATACCTCAACGTGGATTGATGCTTGTAACCTTGACTCTAAATTTCAAGCGGTATCGTAAAGTAGATAACCAGCTACATGCATTCGTTGTATGCCCGACATCATCATCACATCATCATAGACAGCAATACATCAGTGGTTAACACTAATGCTTAACTGCCACACAACCATGAAGAAACAGCAAACCCTATATAGAAAGAGAGAAGGAAAAAGAAGGGGACGGGAAGGGACCTAACTAC
>QNGE01003260.1:0-17071 GCA_008508345.1 Paragonimus westermani | reverse complement strand
ACGAACAACGCAACGAGTAGACGAGAAATATATTGTCGACACGTAAAATCGATGGGAGCGAGCGAAGAGCGAGATGAAACGTCATACAGCAAAACGTCATGAGAGCAGGCACCGGAGCAGAAACGTTCGAGTGCGCGGGTGGTTTACCGGTAACCATACTCGTTCAAACAAATGTTTAAACGCATACAAAATGTGGTGGAAGGGAGAGAGTACAAATGCTAACTGTAACTTCAACACAGTTAGCCATAAACAAATAGGGCCGCTACACGAGCACTCACCGTTGCTTCCATCCTGCGGCTGTGACCCGGTCGATAGTCAAGAGCATAAACGGCCTCTCCAACGACGAAACCGTTTTGCAAGTTTTGGCCGGGCACCTGTGTTGCCTTATTCGTCGGAATGAGCGCGTGATGGACCGTAGGGAGCTCGCGGCCCACAACAGCCTCGGCTGGTGAGCGGCCGTTGGATGTTGAGGGTTTGGGGTTGTGCGGTAGACGAACAGGAACTCCTGTAACAATTCGTCGGTGGTTCTCTCGCCCCTGAGATTAGAGAAGCGCCCGTTTGAAGGTGTCCACGGAACGTTCGCCTTAGCCGTTGGACTGTGGGTGATGTGGCGGGGACCAAAAGTGCTGATTCACTGAACACTGGCAGAGGTCTTCGAAGTGTCCCGATGTGCGTTGTGTCCCGCTGTCCGACACGAGGATGTCGGGAATTCCGTGTTGGCCGAAAATCCGACGCAGGGCATTGATCTTAATAAAGGATGTCGCCCGAAAAAGGGCGAGTATCTCAGGCCACTTGGAGTATGCGTCGACCAAGTCGAGGTAGGATACCCCAACGATGGGACCAGCGAAATCCAAGTGACGGCGCGACAATGGACCCCTGGATGTCTGCCATGGTGTTTGTCTGGTGGGTAGCTTGGCGGCCTGTTGATATCTTGAGCATTGTTTCACCAGCTCTTCGATGTCCATGCTGGGCCAATATGCGTAACTTCAAACAATTGCCTTCATCCTACTGGTTCTGGGATGACCAGAATGGAACTGTCGCAGCACCTGAAGGCGGAGAGTGATTGGGATGACTATGTGGACGGCAAACATGACGCGCGAATTCACTATCGTCAACGAGTCGCGGCGACGGTAGAATTGATTGATCTCCCCAGTTGGAGGAGCCGTGAGCCATTTGGTCCGGGGGTAAGTCACGACCTGGTTCAAGTTGGGATCCACCGCCGTGGCACGCCGGATGTTGACGACAAACACCGGGATTCCACGAATAGCTTCTGTGAACTGTCGGCGAACGTTATCCTCCACTGTCAGGGTAGCAATGACAACGTCTTCTTCGGGCACGTGATGGTTGCTGATGAGGCCCAACAAACCATCTGCCTGGCCCCAGTGGTCAGTGCAGCGGTAGCTGATGTTGAAATCGCAGCTAAGCAAAATTGTCGTCCATCGCTGCAGTCAGTTGGCAGAGTAAATAGGAATGCCTTCCTTCGATCCAAAAATAGACAGTAGAGGCCTATGGTCGGTCAGCAGAAAGAAAAGCTGACCATATAGTAGTTTATGAAACCTCTTCGCAAGGTTAATGGCCATTCCCTCTATTTCGACTTGACTGTAACTCTTCTCCTCTGAGTTGGGCGTGCGAGAGGCGTGGGCAATTGCCTTCTCAGAACTATCCGGGAAGATGTGAGACGACTGCCCCGACGCCGTAATTTGAAGCGTCGGCTGCGACCGCAATTGGCAGGATTGGGTCGTAATTCATCAGCAACAGGTCGGAGGTGAGCATTGTATTCAGGCGAGCGAAGAAGCTCTCGCAATCGGGGGACTAGCACCATGTAGTGCCTTTTGTAGTAGATGATTGATCGGAACCGAACGTCGTGTAGAGTTAGGAGGAAAGCATCGAACTTGCTGATGAAACCAAGGAAGGAACGAAGGGTGTGTACATCTTTGGGTGCTGGCATCTGTTGAATTGCACGAACGTTCTCGGAATCTGGGTGGCAACCGGCGGCATCAAAGATGTAACCCAGATATTTGATGGACCGCAAGAACATTGGGCATTTGTCAGTTCGTAAACGAAACCCGTACTCCTGGACGCGCTGCAGAACCGCGACGGTTCGGTCCATGAGTTCATCAGTTGTCCGCCCCGTTATGATGATGTCGTCCAGTTAGGCGGTCGTACCCGGTAGACCAGTAATCAGCGCGTCCATTACTTGCTGGAAATTGGGGGACGCGGTTTTGACGGGAAACGGAAGTTTGATGTACTACAGAAGGCCTCGGTGAGTGTTGGTCGTGGGTGATTCACGAGATTCGGGTGCAACCTGGAGTTGGAGATATGCTTCCGCCAGGAACAGTTCTGCAAAACGGGTACCGCCGTTGAGCATAGTGAATATGTCCTCAGGCATTGGCAGTGTATAGCGGCTTGACTCCAATTCCGCATTGAGGCCACACTAGAAATCCCCGCAGATCCAGATTGATCCGCTAGACTTCTTTACCACGAAGACGGGAGTGGCCCACACGCAGTGAGAGACAGGCACCATAACATCTAATTCTTCCAGTCGTCTGAGTTCTTGGCCGACAGGCAGCAGGACTGCGTAAGGAACCGGCCATTTGGGGAGAAAGACCGGTTGGCTGCCCGGGTGAAGCTGTAGTGTGGCCTGGGTATGGGAGCAAAGATCCAGGCCATCCTGGAACACGGAGACGAACTGTCAAATGATGTCGTCGGACAGCCCCCTGGGGTGCGACAGGAAACCGCACCTGGTTGCAGATGGAACGGAATGAGACATCAAGGAGGCCAAGCGGCTCGAGCCTATCCAGACCGAGAAGGTCAAGACCAGAGTGAAGGACGTAGCACATCTCTTCGATGGTGGCACTGCGGAATGGCACTGAACGGTGCAGTTGTCCAGTTAACTGCACCGAGCCACCACAAGCACCGGTTTCTTTCCGGGACGGCGGGTGGACAGGAGCGCTGCCCAGACATCGCCGAAGATTCTGGAATATAATGGTGATGTCTGAAGCAGTGTCTAACTGCAGTTGCGTCAAACGACCATTGGCATGGATGGACACGAACCTTCGGCGCTGAGCGACCTCGGCATGGAAAGCGGCCAGCAGACTGTTAGATTTGCCAACCTTACGGGACCCTGTTGGCTTCTTGAACTTGGAGTTCAATGTAGGCTTGACCCTGTCAGTTGTCTGTGGTTGACAGAAAACTTCCTTGTGGCCGACCGTGTGGCATCGCTGACAGCGATGCCGTCGAAAAGGGCAGTACCTGTGAAAGTGCCACGCACCACAGTAACGACAAGTTGAAGGCGGCTTCTTGGTACCGGCAGCAGTAAGTTTGGTGGACCGTGTACGGGAATTCGGCTGGAGACTGGAAGCGACCTGAACAGTACGGGAAGCCCGATCGGGTTGCTGTATCATCGTCGAGACTTGCTTGAGGTTGACCAAACTCTCACATTCATCAACAATCTGTTGTGATGATAATAATAATAATAATAATAAATTATTTTTCGATGCATTGTAAGAAACACGTTCAGGAGAGCCTGATCTACGCTCAGATTTATTTGAAAATTGTACAATGATTCAGCTATGTGAGTAGAGCAACAAAACACACAGTATATGGAGGGAGAATTCACGTTTAGTCAGAAATCTTTGAGCTACAGAGTTCTGAGACAATAGTGCTCGGGATCTGCACAATTCAATAAAATAATTGATTTGCTACATCAATCGGGACACCATAAGGTGAGTGTAATATGCGGGCCAGCCGACTCTAATCTGGATGCCCGTGACTTCGCACACCAACCCTCGGGCAACGTGGACGCACCAGGGGACAACGCTATTCCGGAGTAAGGGTTCGAACAACAGTTCCGAAAAGAGAAACACAACGAAAAACATGAGCCGAAGGCCCAGTAAGCCATGCACACGACATACACAAACGTAAGCTGAAACGGCACCGATAACACAGCAGCACGCGTTGAAATTTATCCGCAGGGAGTTTATGCTGTAGCCAATTTACCGTAAATATATGGGTTTGGAATATCGTGGGAGTAATTCTGGACGGAATATTTAGGAAAGTATGGAATATGCCCATTGTACTGTGAGAATTTCTTTGTTTTAATGCGTAAACGATGTTTATCAAGGACGCTAAGGAGTTGCGTTAAATTAACAGCGAAATATGTTGACGAGATAGCTGAAGTTTTGCGATCTGGTTGATAGAGGGAATAAGGAATCAATGATTAATGAACATGCACCGTATAAGCTGTAAGCCATTTTTCTGAAGACTTTTCATTCGATATCCATTGAAATGTGTGCCGACAGTCGATAAGTATGGGTCATTATGATCATCCTCACGTGCGATGGGGAACCACTGAAATTTTGAGGCGTCGTTGGTAAGTAGATAAGGCCGCAGCTGATGACTTCTAAATATAATGCGGGCGGATCCCGGCGTGATCTGCTTAAAGTAGATATTGCTCACCGTAATCGGCGTAAGCTGCTTTGGCCTTAAGGTAACCAGAAAATGTGTAAAATACTTAAGTTATCTCATCACCAAAAAGACGTAATATCACGTGTCTTCCAGGAAGCAAAGCGATTCAACGAGAAGTGAGGAACTGTAATGCATGAGGCCATTCGGGGTTAAAAGTTCGAAGGTCAGCCTACGTGCACCCTATAGTCACAACGCCACGACCTGCGGTTGGACACACTGACGTCTATGCTCGACGGTCAGCCGACGTGCACTCTGTAGTCACAACGCCACGACCTTCGGTTGGACACACTGACGTCAATGCTCGACGCCCCGTTACACAACCCAAATTCAATTCGTACGCGCTCGCTGGTTCCGTTTGCGCGTTACAGTGAGCACTGGCCTAATGCTCAAAGTAGTGCCAAAAAAGAGGTGGTTGGATGATGGAGAGGGTCTATTGTCGAAGAATTTGAGCATTATTCCATGTAGATGGTCCCGGGAAAATATGCGGAAAAATTTTCCCATGATGTGAGCGAGGTGGGGACGCATATACTTCCGCGGGAAACGCATGGACCTCTCGACCGGACGTCATTCTTCGCTCAAATTTCAAAACGTTTTGAGGTGCTCGCGGTATTGCGCAATTCCGAGTGTCCAAGAAGGGTGGGATGTGTTCTCGCGCGGGATATATCAGTGGAAACAAGAATGGAAATCGGATTCACGCGATAAACGGGAGAACGTAAAACTGCGTGAGCTATGACGAACACCGACATAAACTTCTACGTGACGTTAATAGCATTGTGTTAATTGATGAACTATATACCATAAGCGAACAGCTGTTATTAAATAACACGGGAAGAGAAGGATTATAAGCTTTCCTTGGTATACGATTACTGCCGGATTCAAATGTCAATTATCTTTGTACGGCCGGAATACAGAATGAGAACAATGTTTGACAATACCGAGAGGTTGCCTGGTGGTCCATCAGGGGAGAAGAATGGAGATTGGCGACTCAAGTTTATTATACAGGCATGAGACGAACAGGTTGAGTTTTCTGTCAAATAATTTTAGCATGCTCAGCTTTTGCACGGTGGTTTACAACACAGACACACAAGCTATCAATAGATATGGGGTAAAGGTGTACCAGGATGATTGGGTTGTTACTAACGGGCACGTACATTGACACCTATACTTGTTGATCATAGACATGTTTCCCTGTTCGCTGGCGAGTCTAAAGGTACATCTATCCTGAAATCGGTAGTTTTGGTCAGTTTGAGGGATGTGTGACGTAACCCGTGGACAAGGTGGCAAATGTGTTCACGAACAAAACGGTTTGCTACATGCTTCATCTGTATCTAACCGTTATTACTAACTGGGATTTACAGGTTCTCATTACAGAGCTGTATTTATGAAACCTTGCAGTAAGATCAACCGGATTATAATTGATTTGCCAAACTTGAACATTAATGTTAATTTCAAATCAGTTGGACGTGGCCCTGACCAGCCCCGCCGTGGCAATTTAACAACAGGTAATAGGCGTTAAGCACAACGTCCTCCACACACGCAATGGATTAGTATTCTCTGACAAAATAGCCAGCAACTTTCTAGGATGGTTGTAGTAACTGTACAAAATTCCATATCTACATCCGCCCTCGAGTATCACGAAGTTGCTGCCAGGAATAATCATCGACCTGATTCACAGGTCTCAAATTTACCCATTAACCCACTGTACCCGCTTCCACCGGAATACATGAACCTCTGTAGGGTATCTCTTTCTGGAACGTGTTCTATCAGGAGACCAGTAAGCCACATAGTTCCGCAGGACCAGCCTTAAAGCAAACTCCCAAAGATGAAGCATGGTTTGATAAGATGAGTATGGTGCTGCATTCAGATGGCATGTAGACACAATAACACTCAAATCCTGAGATCCTGATCACACCAGATATTTTGATCTGCGGAATCGATGATGATATATCTTAATTCCGCTAATTCTCAAAAGGCCTTCTTATATGCCTAACGCTCTCCAACCCCAACAGGGTAAAGCGACGGTAAACTGGAAAGGGAGCTGTCTGTTCTTGTCTTCGCTTACAATATATATACTGGAGGTCATATGGACACCAGTTCACACAAAAATCTATGAGTAACATTTTCGGGTTCAGTAATTACAGCACAATTTGTACAGAAAGTCGAGTGCACATATGCAATATGCTTCGAATATCTCTTGAACGTCTGTTACACATCAACTGGGATTCTTTAACACACCGAGGTCCTTTATCATCTGATCTACTAACAACCTTGTCAGTCAGAAGAAGAAACCATCTGTGCTGCTTCTGCTGAAAAAGAGATGCACCGGGTATTCTTGCAATTTCGATGGACTGTTTTGTTGTACTGTTCTAGGCTCCGCTAAGGACAATCAACTACAACTGTGGGTTGTAAAATTCCACAAACAGTAGTTTTGAAAAAACATCCGAAAGCTGTGCAAGTGTTGCAAAATGCTGCCAGGTCCAGGCAATTGTTCATCATGTAGATAGTGTTGGATTTTATCACGTCGGACAGCCAGACTACACCTGGGTTCCTGTCATTAATTCGTTGCGAGTGCTGGCCAGGATGTGTACACGGTGGTCCAAAAGTGACAACGATCAGGGGCAGTTTGAGCAACCTCTTCTAAGGTTTGCATCTCATCTGTTATTGCAAAAAACACTCTTCACACTTAGCTGGTATCCACATGCAATGATCCCACTGATATCAAAACTTTGGTCAGACTAGTAGAGAATACGTTTTGAGATCCACATCGACACTTGTAGGTTGCCCGTGAGATACTGATGGTGAACAACTGGTGTCTTAAACCGTCATCCTGCCAGCTGTTTTCACCTTGTGAACGGTAACGCTTGGTTAATATCAATCACATTAAACTGATGCTTTAGTACCGTCGGCTAAGACCACGTTGGCCGCTTACCGTAAGCCCTATGGTATGCAAGTAGGGATGCATTTCTTCGAAACGAGTGAACTTTTAAAAAGAGAAAAGGGGAGCAACTTTATCGTCTACACAACGGTCCAAGAGTAAAAGAGACCCCGCCTACACTCGTTCTAAGTTGTAGCTGTGCTGTTGCGAAAAATTAGCATGTAGAGCTATTCGGGTCATCCGCACCGATCTTCTGTTCGTTATGCATTGGGACCACATTTGACGCCGCCTAAACTGTGAATGATTTGCCATCTGCCAATCGCTTAATTAGAAGTAACATGCTCCTTCACGTTATCTTAAAAATGTAGCACCACCAAAAATCAAAAACCTGGAGGTTAGCGCGCTGTTGTATGTACCACAGCTGCGTTCATTGCTGTGCAACGTATCCACGTCCTCTCTAGAGTTGTAGGCTACAGCTACCAAGACAGCGATGACCCTTTCGCTACTTTTGGGAACGATATACAATCATCTCAATTCTTTACTTCTCAGAGGTGACGGAAGTTCATGTGAAAATCCGTCTCACTTGACGGCTGGCACGCGGTTACACTAATTTCCCCCTCAAGCTCATACTACTAGGAGCTTAATTTCTGGTTGCCGAAGTTTGGTTGTTTGCACACTGAGTAAACAAGCAAGCAAAATTTGCTTCAAGAACCACCCGTCTTCTCAGTGCGACGTCTGAGCTACCGTAGCATGATGCTAGGACATTCCCGGCCTGAGAATCACGGGGCTCGATATGTGACAGCCATTCCGGAAGTCTACCTTTAGGTTTAAATTTTTGCTGTTCATACTCAACATCCACAACTTGTCCCCTTGCTCAAACTTAGTTCCACTCAATTCAGGTGATTTCCCACCAGGCAGACGACGAGACACCGTTTACATCACAGTGCTACCTCGGATATCTTCAGGTTGCTGACAAAGTTCGCACCTATCTGTGTTGTGAACTGATTCAGCCTTCTGATCACTGCTCACATGATAACCTGTTTTTATGTTAAGTTTGCAATGCCGCTAACTGTTCCAAACGACTGATTCTTCCATAGGGGTTGGTAGCTACACCGTTGAGAATTTGCCTTTTTGAGGATGCTGGATTTCCGCGAATTTTGTTCTGTTCCACTGAAACGGCAACCATCTCGGAGTTCCTGTGTGCACGATTACAATAATCACCGAAAGAACTCTGGTCCAAAATCTTTGCCAAACTGTTCTGAACGAATAAAATAGATATCTGAGATTGTTTCTTTATCCCGGTCCGTAGTTATTCAAACGTCACTGCCTGATCATCTAGAGTTTGTAGCGTGTATTGCGGGTCTTTAAAATCATATTCTCAGTGACACCTGTTTATGCCTGTGACTTAGAAACTCTTGACCTGACAGCTTCCTGTTAGATACCAACTGATTTCGTTGGGAGGATGCGCTGGTCAGGCTACTGGCTTTCATTCGTCAGTAAAGGTCAGCACGTACGCGTGCTCTCGCTGGAGGACTCTAGAATTACCTTCGTGGTTTACAAAATTCATATTACAGTGCAACCTAGGAAACTGTGACCGAATGGAGATGAGTCTGTCCTGCAGAAGTGTTATAATCATCAAACTTGCTGAGAATCGTGGAATATTGTATAATCGCTCATCAACCTACATATACCGGGCAGTGCATATGCTGCATCCAGGGCGGTGTACATAGGAAGCATCCTAATGCTGGCTTTCGTGAATTGTCTTTCAGTTAGGCTGTGAGGATACCTTTATCTTCTTCCGTAGGAAAATTTCTTCAGTTCATACAACGAACAGTGGAAATGGTCATGACTCCCATTCAATAATTCTCAACGAAATCAGTGTGATCGGTGGTCCCCACTACTCCTTCCTAATTCCTAAAGGACGATTCAACATGGATGATTCCATACTCATAGCTGCAATCCAGGTACTTGATTAAAGGTTTTTGTTTTGACGTTCGAAAGCCTACGTCTGCCGAGTAACAAACACATGAGTTTCTGAACCGTATACATAAGCGTGCGTTCTACTCCCCCATATCAATTACACGCCTTAATCTACTCAGCGGCCGTTGTCTTCTGTCTGAGTACCACTTCAGACATTGACCAAAGTTGTTTGGCTGTATTAGAGCTGCAATGAATCAGATTATCTCGAATGAAGTTTATGAAACACTTAGTCAGTCAAATGATAATCACAGTGAATTTGTACATAGGCATGCTCATATGCGCAAACATTGCTCGATTACCCGTCGATTGGCCTTCAATTTCGCATTTACTCACGTGAACGTGACATCCTACATAGTCTCTGCGTGCACCTACCTACATTCACAGGACTATATACATGTGTGGGTGAATAACGCATGGCACATATCGACCAACCACTTTGCTCAGTCACGCTGTGAAAATAATCTCTCCCCTTTCACTTGCACCCCCTCCGGAGTCAATGGGTTTTGTCTGATCAACACAGCGTTCTCTGCAGCTGGTGCGGTTTGCAGATGTCAATGAGTTCTCATAAGAAGCTCTCAAATGTCGGCGTTTTTAGGGCGTCGTATCCCGAATTTGACTTCAGATTTGAAATCTGCGGTTAAAAATTGCCCATCCCAACATCTGTATTTTGGAGACTGTTCATGCCTGTGAATCACAAATAGATAGATTTTCAGTGAGAGTCGATCTTTTTTCTTGTTCCGTCAAATGTCTGGCCGGAAGTAAACGTGGTTGAGCCCTTGCTACCTACCTCGACATCGGACTTTCAGGGCCCTTCTGGAAACAACATGCGTCCGGTATGTTTTTCTAAGGCAGACCATTTTCTCGGACCCATCCAGTCATGACAGCCCGTCGAATTCATTTAGTCTGCATCGCACACTTGATCATGCATGCCAAATTGTGTTTCATAGGTGATAGTCCGGAATTATCCAAGAACACGTCGGTTCACATAATGGTCGTCAGCTTATCCTAAGACCAGTGCAGTTGCCGTTGGCCGGAATGTCAATGAAACTGTTCCTTGTTGATTCTGGCTATCATCCTGTACTCCATCAGGAGGTGATTAGAGCCTCCCATTGAACACCGCTTATGGAAGAGACACTTTATTGGGTGGCCAAAGGTTCATATTTGCTCTTCAGTACAGTGGAAGCGTTTTTAGAATGTCGAACGTAACAACCTCGCCTGAATTTCCGTGATGCCCACCCAAATGCGCCCATAAACAATTCTGCCTTGCTGTTCGACTAGGGAGGAAACGGTGGCGGCCCGACGCGGGTGGTTTATTTCCAGCGTTCAAAATCGGAGGAGTGAGAAACAAACGTGTTAACTTTATCCAGCTCCAGGGGCTCCGTGCGATCAGATCGACTGAATTATTGACACGAGCAGTGAGTTGTCCTCTTCGATTTAACAATGCAGAGTGTTACAACTTGGAGGCTGTTGCCATAAGCACCCAATAAGGTTAAAAATTGTCAGCGTCCACATGGAACCGCGCAACAGTTGTCACCATGCAGGGTCGCAGCCGTAAGTTTCATCGTGATTTTGAAGCTGACGCGCACCTTTGGCTTGTGCATGCCAGATTCTCCGGTTTGCCATACACTCCTGGCCAACAGACGTAACCGCATTCGATGCTCTCTATCACACTGACTTTCCGGTGTCCGCCATGGTACTGCCAGACTACGCAAGTAAGAATTACTTCGGGTACTACCCGGCGTTTGCTGAAACAACTGTTCTAAGACTAAAGTCAGCAGCTCTAGTTCGACCGCCCCAATACGAGGCATGCCATAAATGATGGAGTGCACGGTAGACGATTTTGTGAGGGGCAATCTAAATATCAACTCGCTGTTGGCATCGGAGCAACACGACGTCATAAATGGTTACCCATGCACGACCAACCTACTGGGTGTTGCTGACTCGTGAACGAGTGTTGCTGAAGAACGCCACCCAGTTGATGCTGTATTCTTAGGTTTCGCGGAGACGTTCGCTAAAGTCGGTCATAAGGTGCGGCTGGACAAGTCGAACAACATGGGTCTATGTAGTGAGGTGTGTTTCGGCTCAAAAAATACCTATCCTGTAGCAGACACACTGTTAAGGTCAATGGTAAGCTATCCAGCTATCCATAAATAGTGTACCATAAGGCTCAAGACTGGGTCATCTATTCTCAGTGAACGTTAGCGACCTCCCAGATGTAAGTGACTCTTCCGCCGTGATGTGTGCTGATGATACGAAGCTCTGATGCGTTTTGCGCAGCAGCCACGACAAACTTTCAGAAAGACATGAATGTTATGCACCCTTGTTCCGTGAAAAATGGATTGCCGTCCACCGCGTCAAAGATGGAGATTGCACGTTCGCCATTAAAGCGCTAGAACACATCGCATCACTGGCGCCACTTTGGCCACTGTCCACGAGGAGCGTGACATAGATACCTTCTGTATATCTTTCCGGGCTCCGTCAGCAGCAAGCCTCACGTAAAATAACAACGGCAGGGAGAGCAAGTGATCCAGTAGAAGTATATGCTGTATTGTTGCATTGTCAAGCGTTGGTATCATTAAAAATTGCGTGGACGAATGAGCCATTGGACGTTGAAGCGGTGATCAATCAGAACGCACCTCGAGTCTTGGCATGAGTATGAAGCACATAGGACGCGTTGACACGTATGCAACAGTGCCGATGTTACATTTAGCTGTTGGTGAAGAAAGCCAGTAACAGGCCGGCTGTGCTTAGTAGAGTATTCGGGAACTTTTTAATGGATACATTTGCGCGCATCTATAGCACACTGGAAGCCCACATTCAGACATGTGCGCAGTACTAAACGAAAGGGGTCAGTGATCTGCAGGCCTGTCAGAGACGGGTCAATAAGGGGTCTGAGAATCTCTTGTTCTTGTCTCATGAGGACCATCTGCCGAAGCTGGAATGATTTCCCCAGTCTACCGGCGCTTGAGAGGCGATCCTATACTGACATAGCAAATAATATGCTCTCCGATTCATCCTAACAAAAATCTTCTCATACTTGCCGACACAGTCGGTTTCATAAGCCATAAGTGCAGGGTTTACATAGACGGCTTAAACTTGCTTCCTAAGTCTATTCGACATGAAATGTCGTTCTGGTGACCACTTTCCTGGCACTGTCGGTCAGTGACTTCAACAGGCAGCAAGGTGACTGGATTATCCCGAGATCGCCGTTGGCAGTTGAGAACGCATGTAACCCCACTTACCTACATTTTTGTCATTATCTTCCTCCCTCTTCGTCTCCTTCTTATCTTGTTATTCTATTTCTTTTCGTATAGGCTCCCTTTTTATCATTCCACTGTTATACGATAAAATGGTGCAAACTCCTTGGGTGTTTGCTGCTAGTCGCCGGAACACTCATCACACCTCGAAAACCCTCACCACTCCAGTAAATTACGTGATCAGAACGGACGGATAACAGTCTGAGTGTCAAACGCAGATGGAATCTGTTGTGAAACCGCACAACCCGTACTACCGATTCTTACCGGAATATATCAAGACGGGGACATTCCGCAAGTACCATACATATAGCTCAACCTGAAACCAGCCAAACCAGTGAATCTACTGTCGTGGCCGTGCAAAAATATTGCACTGATGTGGATTCGCTGACGAGGTGACACAACTTAGGGTCAAGGTCTTTTCCATGCACTGATCATAGTGGTCAGATAATATTCAGAGTATTGAAAAGGAGTTATATCTGATGAGCATGCAATCTGGAAAGATCTCGGCAGTAATTCACATTTTTCTGGTATCTCTACCGGGCTTTGGTACACATGTTATAACCAAGTCTTACTGATCGCGATAATTGCAACGAACAGCCAATAACGAATAACGCTTATATACTCCCTTCCGATTGGCCCCCAAACAGCGAACGGCACCAACCAATGAAAACACAGATGAGGCAGACTCCGGATAAGCACTGTGCTTGAGTGACACATAGTTTGGTGTTACGCCAGAAGCGGATCGATGTTTGTAGAAAGTCACTAGGATTGTGATCACGTAAACACCCCAAGAATTGTTCAAATCAAACGTCGGCCTGTGTCTTGATAACGACTTGGGATATCTAAATTCTGACAACAGAATAGTGCTCCTCAGGTCAAAAAACAACACTTCAAGGATCATCAATGAGAAATTGATATAAGGGAGACTGACGACAGTTTGGTTGCCCACTAAACTGCACTTACAGTTCACGGTCATAGGACTTCGGATCAATAAAAAGCAACCACCTCCAGTGGTACTGTTACGACCATTGCGATACCATTGGAACCTACGCCCCAACTCTTCTTAGCCTACTTTTTCTTTAAGCCAATTCGGCGATCAAGCAGATGGATACAGAATGGATCACCACTTGCATCTCTTCTCTCGTTGAACAGGCTGCATGTGTTCGCCAGTATGCTGTTCAGACCAGGTGAACTAGCGTCTTGACTACTCCGTAACTTGATCGCAGCCGGTCATTCGGAAGAAACTTTCTGCGGATAGTCCCTCTTGTGGATATGGTTATGCAAACAAGACCGATGCAAATCATTCTCCGCGGTGATTTGCTCTCCTAGACTGCTGCATCTTCATCTTGTTCGCTTGGAACTGCGGTCAGCCTCCTGATGATGGCTTTTGCCCAACCGTTCGCTTTTGATTTCTGGTGCACCTGGCACTACCACAGATGGGTCAGATGTGTGATGCATATCTGTGTCTACCGAGAGATTTATGGCGGGTATCTTCTTAACTGGCGTGTCAGCCTTAATCAACAACAGATCTCAAATTTTGCGGTCCCTAAGAACGTCTGAGGGTGATCTGGGACGGTTCACTTTTGTGTTAGGTACAACTGACTTGTGGAATCTGTGCGCTCGGCCCCATCTCATCGCCGTGGGTAGTCCAGCGTTTGGCAGAACAATTAGTATTAATTGTCTTTCCCAGGATCTCAAATGACCGGTTCGAGAGCATGGATAGTTACGTTCCTATCTCTTTTCAGAGTAACATCATAAGAACTTCCTATTTGTCAGGCTGAATCAATATGTTTTTGTGAACTCGTCGTAATGTTACACAAGCTAGCCCCATGTTGTACTTCATGTGCGGGAGCTACATCTACATCTGTCGGGCTACTGGAAATTCGGTGCGCTCACCAAGGTGCCATCAACGGGAAACAATTTATTGACGTCTGTTCAAGCCAGCCAAGTTGGGTTCGCTGAGTATCAATGGACTTGCCGGAAGAGGCATACCAATGACAGATTCGTCCATTCAAACTGACCGCACGTTAATTTATGGTCGAACGAAACGAGGAGACCGGTCAGGAATAGTGCAACGAGCCAGTACTGTGTATACTGTCTTTCGGAAAGAAAAGACCGTCGATCTGTGCATGGTTTGTATTTATCTTTGTTGAAACGCGTGGCCTGCTATTTGAACGTTTGTTGCCCTGAACAGCTACAAAGTGGCTGTCGTTGTCTGACGTTTTCAGCATGCGTATCGTGGTGCCAACACCTGGTATTCCCAGACCACAGTCTGGCCGGGAGCTCTCTAAAAGATGCAGAAAAAGCCACAAGATGCAACTCCATGTGCAGAAAGTAAAAGAGCCCCTGTAACAGACACTGCGCAATGTAACCACGTGGCGGAAGTCTGTTCAACGTCAGACAGGTCCTTGTAAAGGAAAACTCGAAACGTTGAACTAACGAAAATGTCTGTCTTCCGACAGGTTTCTTGCAAAATCCATGGTAACCTAATATCACGCAAACGCGCAATGTTCCTCGAATCCCGCCAGTACGGAACAGGATCAAGATAAGGGATGCCCATACATCAATAACTGTAAGTTGTGTTGTGAGAGACAGACCTTGCTTGGCGCTCAAATATGCCACGCGAAGGTTCCGTCACACTCACTCCATCAACCACGCCGTACTTACGCTCAGGTTGTCGCCGTAACGCGGAAGCAGGAACCGAGTAGCGACCACTCCGACAAAGCTCACTCATCGCCATTAAGTCCACTCCCCATTCTTGTGGGAAGCATGGCTTCAATCTTCGGCCTTCATATTTCTCTTTTGAGGTCACCCTATGTTGAGGTGATCCTAATTTTTGTCATTACTAACTGTTTCGATCTGGTGAATAAACTTCTAGAACTATGACAATTGGTACACGGCAAGTATCTTCACTTTGTGGCTCACGGAAACACGGTTGATACCGGAGATTAGTGATAATGAAATCTGTATTCTTGTATATTCAGATTACCACGATGATTGCAAAAGAGGGTGCAGGGCAGGAGTAGTTATCTATGTCATTCCTAAGTTGCCGTCCCCTTTTGTACGCAGTATCACATTCCCCCTCTCATGTGCGATGTTGTGTGGTTACGAATAAAGCACCGTAGCCACGGTTCACTGTCATTTGTAGCTATCTACCGCTCACCGTCGACCTCACATTTGAATGTTGGGGCTCTTCGGTCTCATTTCAACTAATTTATTCCCAATCAGCATTCTTCTTTCTTGCCATGAGTGATTTTACCTCCTTAAAGAAGCCTTAGGCAAAACACCATCAACAAGCTCCAGATAGTACCTTTGACTCAGTTCTGACATTAGTTGTGCAACAGAAAATCTGGACACAGCACGTGGAATCTGCGACGTGGTGCCGTCCGAAACAGGTCTCTTCGTTGCTATATCTCGCGATCACAATCGAAAGTTGTTACGTTGATCAGGTTGTTATTGGGGCTCCATTGAGTCACAGTGTTTAGTTAGTTCTGGTCGTTGATTTCATTTTCTACTGGGTACAGCAGCCTACAAAATGGCAGTCGGTCTGCAATTTCAATTGAGCTGACTTTGATGGTATAGTAAATCATCTCATACAGATCTAAGTGAGTGCCACTTCCGCCACCTTAGACTGCTAACGTATGACACGCATGTTACACGAGGCTGACTTGTATGTTGTACACAACTTGACATTGAGCTTTCTCCATTCACCTCTCCCAAGAAGGACTCATCAACTTCTTGACAGCCGTGCGAGGTTATTTGCCAAGCAGAGACAGTCCAATAAGCTCGAAGATGCTAAACATTTCAAAAAATGTGCAGTCGGTGCAAATCAGAGATCCGTCGCTATCGTCGTCAATGGCAACCGGAAGCGTTTAAAGTAGCACGCTTAACCAAAAACTCTCTCCAAATACGTGCGACACCGTCGCAAAATTCCACCCTCTACCCCGTCCGTGTGGTGGCCGAATGGTGAAATTAATTTCACAACCAACGTTGTTACCAAATTGCTCAGTAATCTGCATGCCGACGTCTACGGCTCTCATATATCACCTTTCCAGTGTCCATTCACACGAGTATTGAAGCAGCATTTTAGGTGCACAATTGTTGAAAATAGTTGTCTGAGTCCAATCATTTCAGTTTATCGGGTCAGAAGCAGATTCGACCTTTGTTTGGGAATGCCAATTTTCGATAAACAGATTGGTATTAACACAACGTTACGAGCAAGTGGTGATACTCTAAGTTTCAACCACCTCGGGTGGCCTTCCTCAGGAGTGCTGTACTGGAAATCCTATTTCCTCAAGAACAGTTTCATTTTCGAGATATCCCTGAAATTATTTTATAAATTTGAATTTCAGTTTTACGACCCACAATGAACTATAACTTATATCTGGCGTACGTTTCCCCTCTGACATTGATTGGCCCATTTCACTTTTAATGAGCTAATTCCAGTGGGGTGGTTGTTCGAGCAACGCTTAGTCTTCTGGCAACGTCTATC